>PVKV010013014.1:40114-63151 GCA_004027835.1 Alouatta palliata | reverse complement strand
CCTCCTCCAATCATAATAATCTCATGATTATCATTTTGTTATCTATAATTTTATTGATATGCATTTTACCTATATCTATTGCTAAAATACAGTTGTGTGTTTTAGTTGTTCTGACATTTTGAAATGTGCATCATACTATGTAAAATCTTTTAAAACTTTTTTGCTGATTTTATTTTGCTGAAATTTGTCCTATTTTGGATAGCTGTGATTCATTGCTATGGAGTGCTATATAACATCCATTGTGTTTATATACCATTAATTGTCTTTCCTATTTATGAACATTTGAGGTGCTTCTCATTTTTGCTGTTGTGTAAAATTCTGCTGTGAACATTGACTTACACATTAGAAGTTGACAAGCACGCATCATTCAAATGTTTTATTTTGCTTATACGTTAAGATGACTTTTCTTTAAATAAATGTTTTTATTTGAAAATTAAATAAAAATTGGTAACATTTATTGCGCTTTTGTGAAATAGTGTGGCAATCTTATTTAGAGATAATATATTCTATATTCAGCAGCAATATGGCTAATTTTTAGAACTAATGTTTAAATATGAACATTTTTAGGGACTAAACAAAAAAACTTGAATTAGAAAAAGTAAAAGTGAATCAACTGTGAGTCTGTAATAAAGGCATTGGTATATCTTATAAGAAATACGGACAGACATTCCATTGGGATCAAAAATCAAACATCAAATTCTGTCGTTTTTTTTGTGTGTCTCCATGCTGCTCTGTATCCATTTGTATAATTTATAATTTGTGTTGCTATTTTACTCTATTTTTTAAATTTACAACCTACTGCTGTCTGAAGTTCCCAGAAAGAAGAAAAATGGTCACATGAATAGCTCTCTATTATATGTTCTCAGAGCATTCTACTGAGTTGGTGCATAAGGCCTGTTTCTCAGCTCTTCCCAGAGATGGTTATTGGTTTAGACTGTGTCAGCTGACCACAAGCAAACCAACAAAACTCGTCAAAAAGTTTCTGCCCTACTGTCTTATTGTGAGGCTCCCATAATAGTTTTGAGGGTGTATTTGGCAATATCAGGAATAAGAGGGTATGGGCAGTTTTCTGAAAAGCTGTGGGGGCATGCTGGACAGAAATCCAATAAATGTCAGCAATTTTTAGTAGCACTCATGCTTAAACACCACCTGAGCTTCTCAAGTTAGTTGTGTTTACTATATACTGGAGCATCTATATTTATATGTATCTATATTTATACCTATATCTATTTGGTCAACTTACTCATATTTGACCAATTTACTCTAGTGAAGGTGATGATGGAAATCCTAGCATGATTAAACCATAAAATATGTCCTCAGAATATTTTGTGGTTTGACTTCTTAAAGTCAAGCTTATTATATCACAAGTGTTATATTTTGAATAAGAACAAATGATTGTTAAAGAAACCTGAGAAATTCTCTAATAAAATGCAAAATAGTCAAATACACATTCTCCTAATTTTGAAAGTTATTATATAGTATTTATCTAGTAGCAGAGCTTCTAAAATACAAAACGTTTTTTTCAAATTAATTTTAATATAGAGAAATATACTAAGGATTATTGCATAAATTTAAATAATATTTATGTAAAGTCCTCAATGTTTCTTATTAACAAAGTAAACTCATTATATATGAAATTGTCATTCTAGCAAAAGCCTAAATGTTTTGTAATAAGAGTTAAATACTAAATTTCTCTTTTTGCAATTTCAGTTGGGTAACTGTCTCTGGCATACAAGTCTCACTCTAAAATCAATTTAAGTAATATGGATGTTTTGATTTTTCCTATTATCTGTATGGTTTTAGGCAGAATGTAAAAGTTAATTGATTGTAAAAATTAAAATGCATCTCTTCTTTCTGTAGCTTTCTAAAGTTCGCCTGTTCCTCGACTAACAAATGTTTATTTTTCAAAGGCATGTTATTAGAATTTTTGTGTTGACTTTTACAGTTTTAATGATGGTAGAATATCCAGTTATTCAAACAATAAGCACTAGAAACTGTGTGTCAAGTGCTTTCTGTAAGGCGACATTATGAATTTGCCATGGCTACCTTTTGACTACACGGTTTCTGCTGCCTCACTGGTTTGGACTTCAGTAGAAGTGAATTTATGAATAAAAGCAGGGGAAAGAAGTACAATATATCTGTATCGGGTGGCACAAAAGAAGCAGAATGGTGGAATTTATATTGAAATGCGAAGTAGAAATGGCTACTGCTGTTTTATGTGGTTACTGTGGCTAGTGGTTGCAGGATTCCATATAGACATAATTT
Source organism: Alouatta palliata (assembly GCA_004027835.1). Classification (NCBI taxonomy): domain Eukaryota; kingdom Metazoa; phylum Chordata; class Mammalia; order Primates; family Atelidae; genus Alouatta; species Alouatta palliata. The sequence goes on along the minus strand of PVKV010013014.1, from coordinate 60,886 downwards.
CCTAAAATACTGTGTTCCTACTGTGTTATTCCAGACTTACAGAGTTTCTTCATAGTTTTTCTAGGTATCCCAGTGGCAAGTATGGGGAAAATGAGGAAGTGGGGGTAGTGAGCTCCAAATAGTTTTCCCTGCTCTAATTAGAGCATTCTTTGATTTCCCTGCCATATATACTGGACTTCAATTTAATATTTCCTTAAGGAAGAAATTTATTGTTGCTAAACGTACCTAAGGAAAACAATCTACTGACTGATTGATTGATTGATTGATTTAGAGATGGAGTCTGTCTGTCGCCAGGCTGGAGTTGCAATGGCTCGATCTTAGCTTACTGCAACCTCCACCTCCCAGGTTCAAGTGATTCTCCAGCCTCAGCCTCTCAAGTAGCTGGGACTACAGGTGTGTGCCACCACACCCAGCTAATTTTTTGTTTTTTTAGTAGAGATGGGGTTTTACCATGTTGACCAGGATGGTCTCGATCTTTTGACCTTGTGATGTGCCTGCCTCGGCCTCTCAAAGTGCTGTGACTGCAAGTGTCAGCCACCAAGCCCAGCCTCATCTTTTAGTTATTTTTTAACACCTCATATAATTGGCAGCAACTAGACTAAAAATAACCAACATAAATACAAATAAATTTTGAAGCAAATCCTGTGGCTTTAAAGATTACTGTGTATAACGTACTGAAAGAATGTTGTGTAAGCAACTTTAAATAAATATCTTTACTTGTATTTATATATTTTATAAATAAAAAGAATAATTAACAATGTGTTAAATTTTAAAAAAGATAAAAGAAAAGAGGCACACTAAAAACCAAGGAACTGATCTTGTCTAAGAAAATATTTTAGAGGATTAGAAGGATATAGGTGAAGAGAGACAGAGAGAGGTTGGTTAATGGATAAAAAATTACAGCTGGATAGGAGATGTGAGTTCTAATGTTCTGTGGCACTATAGGGTAACTATAGTGACCAATTATTTATTTACATTTTCAAATAGCTAAAAGAGAAGATTTCAAATGTTCTGAACACAAAGAAATGATAACTATTTGAGGTGATGGATATGCTAATCACCCTGATCATTATACATTGTATACATGAATCAAAATATCACTTGGTACCCCGTAAATATCTACAATTGTTATGCATCAGTAAAATAAAACACGAAGTAAAAGGGGGAAAGAAAAACACAAAGCTTCCCTATCTCAGGAACTGAGTGGATGAAATCTCAGCTATTTTGGATAACCTCCTTTATGATTCTGCTCTGGTGCTGAAGTCTCATTGAGTAATTTTCCTGTAATATGTAAGTTGGTATGGAAGAGAGCGCAGGACTGTGGCTCTGAATAGCAGAAAATACCATGTGCAGAGCTAACGCAGAACAGCAGGTCTCTAGTATACAGATGATTCGTAAATTAAATTTAAAGGCACAGAGGGGCATCATCAAGAGTGTCTGCTAAGTGCTCAAGCTCTGTAGGAAATCACGCATAGAAAACAACTATGGAACCTGAGGGCCTTTCCAAAGCAAAGACATCTACTTGGAGAAACAAGACAGTAGTAGCTCTTATGTGACAACCACAAGAGGCAACGATTCAGGCAAAGGAGGGAAAGAAATTCAAATGAATTTCCGAGTTCTCTTAGGATTTTCCTCTGCTTCACAAAAAGGCAGAAGGCCAAGATGATTATTCATTTGAATTTCATTCAAAACAAAAGTATTTGAAAATCCTGTTTTCACGTTCAAATTGTGATGACCTAGAAAAGCAAAAACCTTTGATTTCTGTTTGTTAGTTTTGCTTTTCTCTTTGTCTGAGAAACAGGGGAAACTTTTTTTAAAAAAGGAATTTAGTAAACTTTATCAAAGTTTAAATTAAAAAACAAATGAAAGAGGGCAGCTCTTGGCCTTTAAATAACAACACTGAAGAACAAGTAATTTATTTAAGTTAAATCAGGAAAGTATGATACTTTTAAAAGTAAGTCTTTTTATGTGAAATATATTTGAAACAAAGATGAGAGTGTTAAGAAAACAGAGAAGTCACTGGACAAGCAATAATTGCTGATGTCATTGGTAGTCAAATATAACAGAATAAAAGATGGAGCAAGTTATTCCAGGACGTTCCTTGTGTGATGGAAACATAACAGTGGCACCCCCTGACCCTCAAATATTACCAGGTGTTCGTCTCTGGAGGAACCACATGTTCAAGACGTGACCCAGCCAAGGTCAAATCTCTGAGCCACCTCTTTTGCAGGGGACAGCACTGAGTGGAGATCTCAGGGCTCAAATGGTCCTCACCTGCCCATCCTGTTTGAGCCTTGAGCTAGCCTACCTCCCATCCATACCTCACGAAGATCACGTCTGATCGTGGTACTCTAAGGATGAACTCTTAGGCAGGTTTTTTCTATTTTAAAAGGTAGATAAAAGATCATTGTATAACCTGAGAATTCTAAAACACAGACCTCCTGGATAATATTTTCACTATGAATTTGGATAGGAAAAAAGGAAGGAAGTATGCTCTCTCCACAATAAAACAAATGTTTATATTTTAAAGTTAAAAAAATAAGAAAAAAATTTAAATATACTAACAAGTGTGTTATTTTATGATGTTATTTTATGTCTACTAACACTTAAGTGTTAGTAGACATAAAAATATGTTTTTTAATTGGAAATGAAATTCTGCCCACTATAGACCAGTGAGTTTAAAGTATGTCAAAGTGTAAACTGTTTTAAATAAATAGTTTTTGAGCACTTAGTGACAGAACAAATGATTGCTAGAAATCAAAATAGATTAATTAGAATGATTACTGCAGGTTAACCTCATTTTAAATTGCATTATGACTAGTAGAATGATAGTCCAACCAACTATTATAGAGTTTGAATACTAAATTACAGCAACATTTAGAAATCTTACATTTCTCTAAAGGAAAATGAACTACATGCCCAGATATTTAGAAAACAAATAGGAATAGAAAGAAGAAAAACATCTAGAAATCATAAACCAAGACATAACTATTTTTAGTATGCAATATTAATTTCCAAGATATTTCCCTCTCTATGTGTTGGGTAATTTATCAAGTAAACTATATATACTGTTTTAAATATAAATTAGCTTTTGTTATATGTTTAGTCCTGGTTCTCTTTCAAGTAACATTATTTTGTAAGCATTTCCCAATGTTATTAATTTTTTTTATTGAGGTATAGTTATGTCTGCAAAATATTTCATGTATGTATACATTATAATGTAGTCACCCATGATTCTATTGACCATTGAATTTCCTCCAGTTGTGCCTTTATAAATAACTTTACTGTGTTGTCAATTTCTCTGGTTATTTCCTTAGAACTTATTTATAGAAGTGAAATTCATGTAGCATGAATAATTTAAGACACTTGACTCATGTTGGCAAATTACTTTCCAAAGTTTGTAGTCATATTTACTCATTAGTAATGCACAAAAGTACCTTTCTTATTGCACCCACATTAGCATTTAGAAAGATATATTTCTAAACAAGTAATGCACTTGACAAAGTCTTTAATTAGACCCATAAGGAATGTGGTCCCGATCCTAATGTACACAGGACAACACAAAACTGCTCCTTGTGTCTCCTCTGAGAGCATAGTTATGATTTAAAATCCCTCAATACAGGGTCTACTCCTGTAGACTCAGGAGACTATTTAGCAAATATAAGACATTCCTCACTTTGTGAGGCCAAGGCGGGCGGATCACGAGGTCAAGAGATCGAGACCATCTCAACACGATGAAACCCCGTCTCTACTAAAAATACAAAAAAATTAGCTGGACGTGGTGGCGCGTGCCTGTAGTCCCAGTTACTCGGGAGGCTGAGGCAGGAGAATTGCTTGAACCCGGGCGGCGGAGGTTGCAGTGAGCCGAGGTCGCGCCATTGCACTCCAGCCTGGCGCCTGGTGATGGAGTAAGACTCTGTCTCAAAAAAAAAAAAAAAAAAAAAAAAAAAAAAAAAAAAAAAAAAAAAAAAAAAAAAAAAAAAAAAAAAAAAAAAAAAAAAAAAAAAAAAAAAAAGACGTTCCTACTACTTGTATCTCCTTTACACAGAGCAGGATATTGGCTGGAAACCTCCAGGTAGATTTTTGTCTTTGTGAATTTAGCAGAAGAAGAGACTATAAATATAACTTTCTAGTAGACAAGATGCAGCTTGAACAATCTAGTCTATGCTTCCCTGAGATAAAATATGGTACCTGTACCATGATTTTCTGCAGGTGACTCTATGCATTCCCAAATGGCGATGAGAAGTGTTGAGTGCATTAATTGTTTTGGTACCAGCTGCATGGATGATTCTGAGACTCACAAAGATAACTTTTTCAAGAGACAGAACCTTTTCCAAAAGCAATTATTTTTAAAAAATACTTAGATGCTGTTTGTCATGTGCTTGTTTATGTTAAACTGCTTTATATGTTGTTATTTACGCAATCGCCAAAGAACCCTGGGGATATATGGACTTCGAGATATAGATAGAAACAGAGAGAGTTAGAGACAGAAATGAAAAGAAATAGAGACAGAGAGAAAAATAGACATATATAGAGAGATATGGAGAGAGTGTTAGAGAGAGACAGAGAGAGAAAAATAGAGGTATAGACAGAGACTGAGAGAAATAAAGAAAGTTAAAGATGGAGCTATAATTTATATGTATAGAGAGAAACAGAGACACATAATGAACATACATATTCAAGGAAGTAGTCCTTTTTGGAACTTTTGATTAATGACAGATGTGAACTAATTTCCAGGGCCTGTCTGGTTAGGGCAGAGGGGTCAGATAGGCAGAGAGAATAAGCTGCCTCACATGGAACACTGCTGTTGTGGCACAGTGAGTACAATGGTGTCTCTCCATCTCTACCTTGGTAGGTGTTTAAGGGTTTAGTCATTTGTAATTTTGCTCTGAGTGATTTAATACAAGTCTGTTTCTCTTTATTTCCTGTAGAATTTAAAGTGTGCTTTTAATATTTTCTTTTTCTCTCTCTTTCTGAAGCTCCTAGTACGTATACTGCAAGAAATAAAACAGAGAAATAAAAATATAAAGCAACACAGAGATTCAGTAAAAGCCATGATTAGTGAATTGTTACTGGAGCAATAAACAGCCCTCAGTCCTCAAGGTTTGTCTAAACAAACGTTTACATTTTGCTCCCTTTACAAGAGAACGTGAGTAGCTGTGGTTAATCCCAGATGGTAGAGGGAAAAGCTAGGATGGAGTCAAGAGAAGTAGGCAAGGCCTACAGAGCTTTCAAAAATGATATACACATCAAGCTTCTGCTTGAAAGTGGTGTACACACTCTCTCCCACAGCCCATTGGTCAAAGCGCAACCCACAAGCCAACAGAAGTCAAATGGCCAGAGTGGAGGGTCCACCCCAAGATAAGGTGAGCCAGGTAAGGTGGCTAGGACATCAGTACTTAACTATCTCCAGATGTTTTCTCCATGGAAAACAAATTTCTAAAGGGCAAAATTAAGAACCAATTGCCTGCATTGATTTTCTAGCTCTCTGCTGGTGAGGCTTCTGTGTTGTTTTCATCGTCCGTACATCTGACAGCACATAGTTTTTTTTTTTTTTTTTTTTTTTTAATATATATACTCCACAGCTTCTGCACAGCAAAAGAAACAGTCATTAGAGTGGATCGGCAACCAACAGACAGCACATAGTTTTGAGAGCGACAACCAAAATGCTCCACTGTCAGGTCCTGGTAACTGCTTCTCACCTTCTCTCCCTCCACCATCCTTTATCCTGGTCTCAGGTAGAGACGTTTGTCAGTGATGACATCCAATTGTAAATGTAACCAGATTATTACAGAAGCAGCAGTTTGTATTCTTTACCATAACACGAAAGTCTAGCTACATTTATGTTCCAAAGAAAAACACTGTGAATTTCATCCTTCTCATTATTTTACAGAAGAAACACTGTAACATCGAACACTGTAATATGGTCAAAGTTAAAAATTTCATTTCCCCTTACTATGCTGATGATGCAAAGTTTTCAAAAATATTACCATAGCCAATATAGGATGCTATTTGTATAAAATTCTCTAACTTGCTGATATCATTTAGCATTTCGGTAATTATTCCCCATTGTATTTTAATTCTACAGATACATTAAAGCCTTTACATTGGCCTTAAGCATAGTCTTACTTCCAGTTTCTTTTCTTTCTTTTTTTTTTTCCTTTCCTCAATACAACTATCAGGTATGGCTTGTTCAGAGTAAGTCCTCTTCAGCAGCTTCTACTGGGCAATGACCTGTCAAAATGTTTGTTGCTTCTTCAGTTCCTAAGTGTTAGGTGAATCCCATCCAAGACCTAGTTCTAAACCCGTCATTCCAACATTGCAGTACATAGTGAATATAGAAGCATATAACAATCTCCTTGTAAATTAGGATGAAACCAAATTCTGAAATTAAAAAACCCAATTACCTCTACTTCTCAACACACATTTTTGAAAGGTCAACAGAGTCTGTGTATTTTTTAAATCTTGCTCGATCATTTCAGTCGACCTGGAGCCTGTCTTCCTTTTCAAATTACGTGTCTACTTTACCAGAGCCCTTGATTTTAAAACAGGCTGCTTTCTTCTCCACATTAATCACAACAGGAAAAACTTTCTCATGGGTAGCTAAACTGGAATATTTGATGATTATCAATCTAGATATTCTAGAAAAACTTCTGTTCTGCAGTATGGTCTTTTTTACAGCTATTGGGTAGTGTTTCCTAGTCAGAACAAAAATAAATATTCTCAAACATTAGTATTGTGAAACTTCAACAAAACTGCTTCTCTTTCCTTCTAGAGTCCTGTGATGCTATGAGAAGGATGATTTAAAAATAAGCATGAAGGTTGAGCCCTGGAGGCCCAAGCAGACAAGCTGGCTGTGGCTAGTCACTCCCTGACCAGCCTTGGTCACACACTCATGCCATTCAGCAGGAAGGATGGGAATCAAAATCTGGTTTTCCTTCTGTCTCTGAACACACTTGTTAACTATATTTATTGTATTTTTAACTCTTATAGGGTTTTAATAAGGGTTTTTGGCATTTGGATTTGGGATACTTTTATTAACTTTTTTCTTACCTACTGATGTCCATTATGATAATCCAGAAACATGAGGGTCCATTATTTTATTCTACTTTACAGTCTAAAAGTTAGTCTGTAACAATGTTAATATTATTAGATGACATGAGATTCCTAGATCAGAGACAAATGACTTCATCACGCATGTCACAGCAGACAGCAATAGCATTAGCATAGTCAATTCCTCTTGTCTTCAAGTCTCTATGGGGCAATAGTAATGGTCACAGATGAATGCCTGCACAGGTGGTAGGTCACATTACTGGATATGATTCCTGAGTTTATGGAACTCAAATGTTTTATAGTGGACAGTAAACATGTCTGCCCTTTTCTCTGGAGTAAAATACTTTATCTTCCAAGGCTGTAAAAAACTTGCACTTCGTTACAGAGAAACACACTGTCTACATTACTTAAATATGAGAGAACCATAAAGGAATTTCTGCAAATAATTTCTTCTAATCTGATGTTTTATTTTATTTTGGATTTGTGGGATACATGTGCAGGTTTGATACATGAATATATTGCTAATGATGAGGTTTGAGCTTATAGGGAACCCATCATCCAAATGGTTAAAACATAGAACCCAATTGTTAGTTTTTCAACCCTCACTCCCCTTCTGCTCTCCCCTCTTTTGGAATTGCTAGTCTATTATTTCCAACTTTATTTCCATGTGTGTTCATTGTTTAGCTCCCACTTATAAGTGAGAACATGTCATGTTTGAGATTCTATTTCTGAGTTATTTCACTAAGATAATGGCTTCCAGCTCCATCCATGTGGTTGCAAAGGACTTATGACTACACAACGTAGCCTGTAAGTTACTTGATGGCAGTAGTAATGCTCAAAAATTACTGGCTTTTCAGTTGATACTAAGCAAACACATTAACCATCAATAAATTATTAAATCCTAGCTGCTGCACAATCCAGGGTATAGTTGTACCGAGATGAATAGTTATACTGAGAGGTTTTAGATAGCTCAATAGTCTTTTGATTTCTACAAATGCTCTGAATTTGCCCTCTGCTATACTGCAAAATAAGTTTTATATTTACCACATAGCATTTATTTCTTGCCAAACCAGTACAGATATATCACCCAAATTAAGCTGAACTACCCCCAGTCACAATTTTAAAACAAAAATATATCTTCAGTCCGTAACATAACCCCTAGTATCAATGATTATTTGTTAAAGTTAAGGAAGAGAAAGAAAGAAGACACAAAGAAAAGAAGGAAAGGAAAAGGGAGGGAAGAAGAATGAAAGAGAAGTAGAACATGGGAACGAGGACGTGAGTAAAGGAGAAGAGAACGTGTTTGACTGTATCTGCCTGAAATTCACAATAATTACCAAACAATTTTTTTGGTTGATATTTGCTTTTGTGCTGAGAGTTAAATGTTACTCAGAAGTTGTCCTTTAATCAAACATACAAAAACAAACTATTTGTTACCCTGCAAATATTCTAGCAAATGAAATAATGGTTTTAGTTTTAAAAGGAAAACTGTATCAAAGCAACTTAGATTGTCAGCAGTTCAATACATAATTGAATAGAGATGTTTATAAATCAATGTATAGTAATCCTGAAAATGGTAATGAGACTTGCTATTTCAGCTCAGTGAAGCAGAGTGAAAATTTTCAGTTACTTTTTGCAAATGTGTATTTTTGTTTATAGATGCTTGAATAAAATTGGAGTCAATGTTATAGACACTAGGTGAAAATGTACACATCTTTTACAGGATTTATTTCTGGCATGTAACTGATTCAAAAGATCACTGAAGTGAAGAACAAAAATATGATCAGAATCCACAGGGAAAAGAGAGAGAAAGATAATGAGAAATAATTTAATAAGGAGGGCAAAAACCCCATCCTTCTACAGAATTTTTTTTTTTTTTGGCAGAAGAAGCTGAATTTATTGTATGTAAGTAATAATTAAATAAATTAATAAAACCCTGACAATTTGACAAACTGAGGTCCTATGAAAGCAATTTACTTCTTTCATAAATGCATAAAAAGAATGAATAAAATATCCCTCTAAAATTATATTTCAAAATAATATAATATTTTATTGGTTAATTAAAGAAGAAATAAAAATATTCAGATAACATAAACCCAGTAAATCACCCACAAAATTATATATGTATATGCATATATATATATGATATAATTCTGCAAGCATTTCTTGTTAAGGTTATATAGGCACTTTTGATAACCTGAGATTCTAAGCCTTTTCTTTAGTATTTTTCATTCTTTGTATGTAATTGCCTTCATTTCTTTGAACATACTTATAATACTTGCTTTACCATTCTTCTCTGATCAACCCAAAATTTGAATCTATATATTGCTCTTTATTTGCATGTCCAGTAATTTCCAGGAGAAAATTGGATATTATTGAAAATAATTTGTTGTGACTGTAAATGTTCTCATATTATTCTTATTGATATTTTCTTACTCTAGTAGCAGTCTCATGTAGACTCTAACTGAAAACAATCTCTCTCTCTTGGAACTTAGCATCTAATGCCTCTTCTGTCTTTGAATATCTTTCCACTGTTGTTCTTTTAGGTTGGACCCTTTGCAATTTGTCAGGCCAAAAATTTGAGTGGACATTACATGTTTTCCTTAAATTGTGAGATTTCTGGAATTGGTAGATTACCTCTTTCTGATTTCTTTGTTCCTAAGAATGTCTAACCCCTTTCCAGCTGCTTAGATGGTCTTAGTCACTGTCTCCTGACAATTTAAGCATATAAGACTTTAGCTTTCTGTGAAGCAACACACTGTTATGCAGAAAAATTAGAAATCTTGTCTAGCATAGTTGTACCTTTCAATAATAGATTATATTTCAGCCACTGCCTATCTCTTCACCACGCTCCTTATTAATAGTTTCTTCTACATGTGCATGATTTAAATTTAACCAATGATATGACAAGTTTTATGTTTATGCTCTGAGTATTATTCATTCTGTATTCCCCCTTTGCTACCAGAATTTTTTCCTATTTTCAGCTGAATTACCTGCCTTGATGTTATGCTTTTGGGCACAATGAATAAATAATGCTGTGTTTTTTTGCTTTAGTTTTTACCTCTAAAGCCAAGGGAAGATGGCAGTGCAATTAGACTAGAAAACTTCAAATTCAGGTTCAAATTCGAATTCTTACCCCTTCCAGTTGCAGTTTTTTTTTAAAAAGTAATATTTTTACCTCATTTATTCTTTTTGATACCCCAAGATATATTTAGCCAGTTTTCATAAACATTATCTGCAGAGGGCTCAAGTGATCCCTTTTCTCTGTCAACATTACTGATATTTATTTAAACTTTTTTTTTTTTTTTTTAAGACGGAGTCTTTCTCTGTCACACAGGGTGGAGTGCAGTGGTACAGTCTCGGCTCACTGCAACTTTCAACTCCCAGGTTGAAGCTATTCTCCTGCCTCATTCTCCGGAGTAGCTGGGATTACAGGTGACTGCAATCATGCCCAGCTAATTTTTTGTATTTTTAGTGGAGACAGGGTTTCACCATGTTGGCCAGGCTGGTCCTAAACTCCTGACTCGTGATCCACCCACCTTGACCTACCAAAGTGCTGAGACTACAGGCATGAGCCACAGCACCCGGCCTAAACTTGATTTTTAATCTTTTAATCGAATTCTATAGATTGTTAAATGAGAATTTCACAGTAAGTTATTGTTTTATTAGTCATAATTTACATATTTTTGTCATAAGAGCAGTTAAATATATATTTACATAAACATAATAAGATATGCACATGTATATACCTCTAGAAGTGTATCGACAACAGAATGATTGCATCCTTAATTTACTTTCTGAATCAAATTATATATGATATTCTAAGTATTTTTTACATTTCGTTGTATGTTTCTGTGTCTGTATGTGGGAGACTTAAAGTTTTATTCTTATTTCCTCATTTAGGAAGAGTCTTTATGTTTGGGAGGAGTTTGTCAACATTTCACTTTTGTTTCATCTATTTCTATATTTATGCAATTAACTAATGATGCCAGAAACATTAACAAATAGAGATTGCCCTAAAATTTCATCTAGAAACTACTTGCTGATTGCCCTAAAATTTCATCTAGAAACTACTTGCTTCAAATAACTTTGGATTAAAATTTAAAATATACTTAGACATGATTCTTCAACTTTTATATTGGTCATGGTTTTTCTTTAAAAAAACCAAAAGCCAATTTTTCCATCTGTTTGTGTCCTCTCTTATTTCCTTGAGTACTGGTTTGTAGTTTTCCTTGAAGAGGTCCTTTACATCCTTTGTTAGTTGTATTCCTAGGTATTTTATTCTCTTTGTAGCAATTGTGAATGGGAGTTCGCTCTTGATTTGGCTCTCTTTTAGTCTGTTATTGGTGTATAGGAATGCTTGTGATTTCTGCACATTGATTTTGTATCCTGAGACTTTGCTGAAGTTGCTTATAAGTTTAAGGAAATCTTGGGCTAAAACAATGGGGTCCTCTAGATATACAATCATGCCATCTGCAAATAGTGACAATTGACTCCCTTCTTTCCTAATTGAATATTATTTATTTCTTTTTCTTGTCTGATTGCTCTGGCTAGAACTTCTAATACTGTATTGAATAGGAATAGTGAGAGAGGACATCCTTGTCTAGTGCCAGATTTCAAAGGGAATTCTTCCAGTTTTTGCCCATTCAGTATGATATTGGCTGTGGGTTTGTCATAAATAGCTGTTATTATTTTGAGATACATTCCATTAATACCTAGTTTATTGAGGGTTTTTAGCATAAAGAGTTGTTGAATTTTGTCGAAGGCCTTCTCTACATCTATTGAGATAATCATGTGGTTTTTGTCTTTGGTTATGTTTATGTGGCAGATTGCATTTATAGACTTGCATATGTTGAACCAGCCTTGCATCCCCAGGATGAAGCCTACTTGATCGTGATGGATAAGCTTTTTGATGTGCTGTTGCAATCAGTTTGCCAGTATTTTATTGACAATTTTTGCATCTGTGTTCATCATAGATATTGGCCTGAAGTTTTCTTTTTTTGTTGAATCTCTGCTGGGTTTTGGTATCAGGATGATGTTGGTCTCATAAAAGTTGGGGAGAATCAATATTGTGAAAATGGCCATACTGCCCCAAATAATTTATAGATTCAATACTATCCCCATCAAGCTACCTATGACCCTCTTCACAGAACTGGAAAAAACCACCTTAGACTTTATATGGCAACAAAAGAGAGCCCACATAGCAAAGACAATCCTAAGCAAAATGAACAAAATTGGAGGCATCATGCTATCTGACTTCAAACTATACTATAAGCCTACAGTAATCAAAAGAGCATGGTACTGGTATCAAAATAGAGATATAGACCAATGGAACAGAATAGAGGCCTTGGAGGCAACTCCACACATCTGCAACCATCTGATCTTTGACAAACCTGACAAAAACAAGCAATGGGGAAAGGATTCCCTGTTTAATAAATGGTGTTGGAAAAACTGGGTAGCCCATGTGCAGAAAACAGAAACTGGACTCCTTCCTGACACCTTACACTGAAATTAACTCCAGCTGGATTAAAGACTAAAACATAAGACCTAACACCATAAAAAACCCCAGAAGAAAACCTAGGCAAAATCATTCCAAACATAGGTATAGGCAAGGACTTCATGACTAAAACACCAAAAGCACTGGCAACAAAAGCCAAAGTAAACAAATGGGATCTAATTAAACTCCAGAGCTTCTGTACAGCAAAAGAAACAATCACTAGAGTGAACCAGCAACCAACAGAAACAATTTTTGCAATCTACCCATCTGACAAAGGGCTAATATCCGAAATCTACAGAGAACTAAAACAGATTTACAAGAAACAAACAAACAAACCCATTCAAAAGTGGGTGAAGGACATGAACAGACACTTTTCAAAAGAAGACATCTATGAGGCCAACAAACATATGAAAAAATGCTCAACATTACTGGCCATTAGAGAAATACAAATCAAAACCACATGGAGATACCGTCTCATGCCAGTTAGAATGCGATCATTGTAAAGTCTGGAGACAACAGATGCTGGAGAGGATGTGGAGAAATAGGAACACTTAAGCCGGGCGCAGTGGCTCATGCCTGTAATCCCAGCACTTTGGGAGGCCGAGCTGGGTGGATCACAAGGTCAAGAGATCGAGACCATCCTGGTCAACATGGTGAAACCCTATCTCTACTAAAAATACAAAAATTAGCTGGGCATGGTGGCATGTGCCTGTAGTCCCAGCTACTCAGGAGACTGAGGCAGGAGAATTGCTGGAATCCAGGAGGCGGAGGTTGCGGTGAGCCGAGATTGCGCCATTGCACTCCAGCCTGGGTAACAACAGCGAAACTCCGTCTCAAAAAAAAAAAAGAAATAGGAACACTTTTACACTGTTGGTGGGAGTGTAAATTCCTTAGTTCAACCATTGCGGAAGACAGTGTGGTGATTCCTCAAGGACCTAGAAATAGAAATCTATTTGACCCAGCAATCCTATTACTGGGTATATATCCAAAGGATTATAAATCGTTCTATTATAAGGACACATGCACACGTATGTTCACTGCAGCACTGTTTACAATAGCAAAGACCTGGAGCCAACCCAAATGCCCATCCATGATAGACTGGACAAGGAAAATGTGGCACATATACAACATGGAATACTAAGCAGCCATAAAAATGATGAATTCGTGTCCTTTGTAGGGATATGGATGAATCTGGAAACCATCATTCTCAGCAAACAAACACAAGAACAGAAAATCAAACACTGCATGTTCTCACTCATAGACAGGTATTAAACAATGAGAACACATGCACACAGAGAGGGGAGCATCACACACTGGGGGTCTGTTGGGGGGGGACTAGGGGAGGGACAGTGTGGGGTAGGGAGGTTGGGGAGGGATAACATGGAAAGAAATGCCAGATACAGGTGACTGGGGGATGGGGGCAGCAAACCACATTGCCATGTATATACCTATGCAACAATCCTGCATGATCTGCACATGTACCCCTGAACCTAAAGTACTATATATATATGTGTGTGTGTATATATATATATATATATATATATAGAGAGAGAGAGAGAGAGAGAGAGAGAGAGAGAGAGAGAGAGAGAAGGTGAAACAAACAAAATGAAAAAAACTGCCAGTTATTTTATGAAAATAGCGGAGTTTAAAAGTTACGCAGTAATTGAAAAGCCTTTTTTTTTGTAAAGGTGCAATTTTAATCTTCTGTTGATTATACAATCATATATCCTCACAGTTCTATTTGTTTAATAAAAATCCAGATTTCAGACCTGGATAAAAAAATAAATTATTTCTTCTTAAAATTAAGAGTTAAATGACCTTGTTGGAGAAAAATTTTTTTCTAACTTTGTAAATAAGATTTCAAACTTCCTAATACAATTTTCTGCTCCTAGTGGGAACTTAATAATTTTTTACTACAACTGAAATGTACTTTGCATATTGAAAAACAAAGCAATACTTTTTACCATAGTCATGTACAGAAATGGAAGTGATAGAAGAGAAAATACAAAATAAGAAACTAAGGTGCCTTAGGAAACATGTCAGGGGTTGGGGGAGATATTTTTACAGTGTCAAATGATTATTCTACTGAAATCATTTCTATGGTGGTAATATCTTTATTTCTCATTTTAACATAATATATTTTAATTAACTTATAGTTTAATTACACGTATTTGTTAAAAATAATTTTATTTTAAGTAAGTATGGTCTAAGAAAAATGGGAATGGAATATAAATGTTTCTTTTGTTTTTCAGGGCTATGTTGGCAAAATAAACTACTTTAATAGCATAATAAAAAAACCATCTTGCTGATTTATAGGTGCATAAGCTTTTTGTTGAGAGCATGACTGATGAGTCATGTTGCTACCTTCAAACAGACCATTCTGATGGGAAGAGTTGGGAGAATTGGGTTAGCAAAAATTTTAAATTATCGTCCACCAGCTGAACTTTTTATTTAGTGGTCAATTTATTTAATTCTAAATGTTCAGTTTGCCCACTGACTCCTTCATAAATAATTTGTTTAAACTCATTAGAATAATAACTTAAGTTTAAAAAGGTAAATATATTCAACATCAACGCATAAATCAGTGAAGAAACGTGGATAAAATGGATTTTGAATTAAAGAAAACCATTAACAAAAGAAATAAAATCAAGATGGATAAACAATAAAATGTATTATTTGATGGTTTCATTGTTTCACTTATAAGTCAATAGTGAATTTAAAAAGAAAAAACTTATTACTGCACAAATGTTATTGGTGAATAAGGACTGAAAATATATAGATTATTATATCTATTTAAATCAGTCACATATAAATTAACATCTTCATATATAATATCTAACAATTATTTTTTAAAAAGCCAATCAATCTCAGTTGAATGATCAGTTCAAATTTATTACAGCAAAGATTCCTAGCCTAAGAGTTGAATGAGAAGTTCTATTTACTGTATTTTGACCTAAAGGAAGTCAACTAGAAAATTGTGCTCTCAATATATATTCTAGGGAAAACAAACAAAAATAGACTAGTCCTAGATTTGCCAAGTGAACATTATCAAGGAGTATTGGCATATACTGTATGAATATTTTCCTGAGTTCCTGCAAGTAAAGGCATTTGTAATTACAGAGCTTTTCTTTCAAACAAGAAGTTAGCAACCCTTCTCTAGCTGAATATTCCTCTATAAATACCTTTGAAGTTAAATACAAAGTATCCCCAGAATAAAAGGCGAAATAGTCATTTAAAAATTCATAAGGTTTCCAGGTTCATCCATGTCCCTACAAAGGATGCAAACTCATCGTTTTTGATGGCTGCATAATATTCCATGGTCACACTGCCATGTGTGTACCTATGTAACAATCTTGCATGTTCTTCACATGTACCCCCAAACCTAAAATGCAATAAAAAAAATACCTAAGGCTGGATAAATAATAAAGAAAAGAGGTTTCATTGGCTTACAGTTCTGCAGACAGTAAAAAAAAAAAAAAAAAATTCATAAGGTTATGATTCTGCTAATTTGGCTGCATCTAAATTATTGAACTAATTTTTATTTTTATCAGAATGTTTGGTATTATTATATAGACACAAACTGTGTTATTATTTTAAATTGACAACTCTATAAAATACGTGTTCAAACATCTTAACGTCTGTGCGGAAGGCAGCTTCTGAAATGACTGTCATGTATGCCAGCCTCCAGCTACTCACATCTTTGTTATCTGTTTCCCTCGAGAGTGAGTTAAACCTTGTGTACTGTTTCTAGCAAACAGAATATGGCAAAAATGATGGGACACCACTTCCAAGATTAGGTTAAAAAGACTGTGAGGTACATCTCACTTGTATGCTCTCTTAGTTGCTTCTCTTTACCTGATTTGATGAAGCCAGCTGTCATGTTATGAGCTGCCTCTGTGGAGTAGCCCACATGACAAGAGACTGTGGATGACCTCTTGCCCACAGCTAGTGAGGAATGGAGGCCCTGAGGCCAATGACATACAAAGAACTAAATCCTGTCAACATTTACATGCATGACCTTGGAATCAGATCTTACCCCCATCAAGGCCTGACATGACTGCAATCTCAGCTGACGTTTTGACTGTAGTCATGTAAGAGTCCCAGAGGACCCAGTTCAGCTAGGCACAGTCTCTTAACCCAGAGAAACTGTGAAGTAATTAGTACTGTTGTTTTAGGATAATGTGTTATATAACAAGAGATAGGTGATATGACATCATGAGATTCTCAACAAGTTTGACAAAAATAAACACTTTAAGGTACATGTCATGATTGATGTTATCTACAATGAGTGTATTAGAGGTATATTAATATTCAGAAAGGCTACATGGCTATTAACTAATTGTTCTGTGGCTTATAGTCATAATTTTGGATGATTCACTCCGTTGTAAATGTAGAAAAACCTTTCATATTTTAAAATAAATAAATGTTATGATTCTGAAGAGGTCCTTTATTTAAATGAAACACACTAAAACCATGGAATTTTAATAATTTTGTTATGAAATTATCTGCCACAAGTTTTTGCAAATGTACCTGCTATTATGACTATATTTTCAAGTTAATAAAGATTTATAACTTTGTTGTGAGGAAATATTTTTAAATATTTATAACGTTGTTGTGAGGAAATATTTTTAATTAGCACTTGCTAATTTTTTCAGGTTAACTACAAAACTCTATTGTAACAATTTATAAAATACTAATAATTAAATCTCTTGATTTTTATGTCAGTTCTCTTAATATACATATTGTTTCAAAAACAGCAGCAATAAAAAAGTCAATTTGGAATTCCTTCAGGGATAACCCTAAGTCTAACAGATATGTACTTTGAAACCAGAAATATATCTAGCACCTTGGGAAATGAAAATAGTGCATTTTAATTTCTGTCTTAGTAAAATTAACTCAGATTGTCAACTGTTTATTGTTTCTGTTTGATACCTTTGAGATATTTGTTTCAGAAATAAAAACATGTATACTGAAAATATTGGAAACTTTTTAGACTTATTTTAAAACAGAAAAGAGCAAGCCCTTCTCGAAGTAAAGCCTTTGTATATATAATACAATGCTGCTAAAAAATTTATGTCAAAGTATATAGCTTCACCTTTAAGAAGGGCTACATTATAAACCAGCCAGTAACAAATGCATTTCTGTAATTTTAATAAATATAAAGGTGTTTATTCCATCCACATTCGTTTTATCCTGGATTAAGACTGTCTTCACAGTTGGAAGAACGCTGTTTATTTTGAGAAGCCTTTGACACTCCATCATTCCTTTTAATCTTTGAACTGAAGTCGAGACTTCTGAAGTTTAAAAGATGGCTTCTTAAACCCCGAGGGAAGAATAAAACTTCTTGAAAAGCAGAAAATTCAAAAATAGAATCTTCTTGCTTTTTAAATTATGGTGAAAGAAAATCACTAACTATTGAATAGAAACTCTAGGCGCTTATACAAACCCCACTGTCCCACACAATTCTTGTCAACTAATGAAGGTAACAACAAAAACAGAGTGAAATGAGAATAGTTTCTCAAACATAATTGTGACTACAGGAAATCCAAGGTAATTCTGAAGCTCAAAAAATAAATAACTAATGTGGAAATTTAACATAACTAGTTTTAGGAAAGAAAATTTGGCAGAATATATTGAAAGTTACTCACTTTTCTTCCACCTTTCCATTGTGAATCCCTTATCTAATGCATGAAAATCTGCTGTAGTGGGTATTAACAATAATTATTTTCTTTCTTTAGCTATGAATACTTTTAATGAAAACTTACTCAACAGTTAATATATAAAACAGGCAAACTGATATTCCTTCTGAAATTCCTTCTAGTAGAAGAAACATTGAATTTCCACTTATAATAGTATGGAAGACTCAATAAAAATAGACCCTGCATAAAATGATATTTTGATTCATTGTTAGGCTTTTAGAAAGGAATAAAAAATTTAACAGAAAAGGAAAGAAATGGAAAAAAGTAAAAGTTAAGAAAATGAAACACACAAAAGACAGACATAGTTCCAAAGCTGATATAAAATTTGTGATGTCTCTCAATAACATATAAAATTAGCTCTGTGATATTCATACAGCTTCTAAGGTGAATATCAAGGAGAGGGAGGCAAATCTGAGAACTGTGATTAATTCTCAGAATCTGTAAAATAGCTGGAGTGGTTACAGGTTATTTTCTCCCAAGAAGATACAGATGCAAATCCAATCATTTTTACGCATAAATTATCCTCAATTTAGGTTCTCAGGTTTTCCACAGATTAATGTAATTCAAATACATTTTTAAATTAATGAAAACAAAAAGAGAGACAGCCATCATGAATGAAAGTCCATAGAAACAACAAAACAACTTTTATAATGTTAAATACCTTAGTAATTAGAATTATTAGAGAATATAAAATTAACCTGAATGCAATATATGAAGTAAAAAGAAGATGTGATCAAAATAATAAGCAAATAAGCCATTATTTTAGAGGCACATTAAAACCATTTAAAGTAGAAAATATGTATAATTGTCTAAACAAAAAACAAAATAAATGAATCTGTGCCAAAGAAAAATAATAACTCTCTTGATAGGATTATTTCTGCCTATATTAGGGTTCATATAAATCAAAGAACAATGATAGTGGGAAGTGTAGGGTTAACAGGTGGTTTTGAACTTATTTCTTCTCACCAGGGACATCCAGGCGAATGAATGACCTTAACCAGACTTCCCTGTAAATCTGATCTTTACAGTGATTTTCAACAAGTTTCCTTGTAGTAATGATTTAACAGAAAAAAAAAGTGCTGTTATTTATAGCATATATTTTGTCAGTACAATCTTGATCTTTACAACTGCTTATTTGTGGAAAAATCATGGAGATTTTTGGACAAGATATGTAACTACTTTCATTAAAAATGAGGAGTTATTTCTTCTCCCCTTAAATCTAAGCTCACTCTGTGTCCTGTTATGACCAATAAAGTGAAGTAGAGGTGACCCTGTGTCCATTCCAGTTGGCCAGAGATGCCATGTAGCAAGATGATATTAAAGACACCACGAGGAGAAAAAAGCCATGTGGAGAACAGTCACTTTACTCAACAGCATAGGTCTTGGACATAAGAGACGCCTTCTTGGATTTTTTCTCCCAGTTTAGCCCCTAGATGAATGCAGTCACATGAGTAACCCCAGCTGGTACTTTCTTAGGCAAAAGAAACAACCAGTAAATCTCTTAAATTTTAAGACATGGTAACCATTTTGTTGTTTTAATACACTAAGTTTAGAATGTTTGTTTTGTAGCAATAGATAACTTATAAAGAAGCTAATGATGCATGTCCATAGAATCTCGATGGCAAGAAATGACGAACTATGAGACTGTGAAATACAATATGCAAATGGTTCTCCACAGGAATAGCATTAGGAAAAGAACGGCTGATCAAAGTAATTGCCAAACTTATGAGTAATAATAAAAAACCTTATCATTACAAAATAATAATGATGGTGTCTAAATAATGGGCCCATAAAAATGGTAGAACATGAGTGATGGAGAACAATAGAATAGAAAGCAGGAAGAGTGTGGCCTGAGTCAGTGTTCTAAAGGACTTACTGCTTAAAAGAGCCATATTTTTGAACAGTCTTATTGATGTCTATTAAACTTTGTTAAGTACATGAGATAAAATCAGAAGAATCAATGTTAACAAATAAAAAGTTTATATAACTTCAAACTGTAAATTAGTAATGGAAAAGAAAATGGAGTAACACACAAAGAAATGAAAGCAATAAAAGTAAATTTGAAGCAACAAGAAAAATTTAAAATACGCATACTAAAATATAAGCTCAGGTTTATTACTAACACAATAAATGTAAACAACATGAGTTTAGGAAAAGAAGTTATCAGATTAAATTTTAAAAGATTTGTTGGCAGGGCATACTGGCTCACACCTGTAATTCCAGAGCTTTGGAAGGCTGAGGTGGATAGATGACCTGAGGTCAGGGGTTCGAGACCAGCCTGACCAACATGGAGAAACCCTGTCTCTACTAAAAAATATGAAAACTAGCCGAGCATGGTGGCACATGATTGTAATCCCAGCTGCTTGGGAGGCTGAGGCAGGAGATTTGCTTGAATTCAAGAGGCAGAGGTTGAGGTGAGCTGAGATTGTGCCACTGCACTCCAGCCTGGGCCACAAGAGTGAAACTCCGTCTCAAAAAAAAAAAAAAAAAAAAAAAAAAAAAAAAAAAAAAAAAAAAAAAAAA
>PVKV010013014.1:0-40014 GCA_004027835.1 Alouatta palliata | reverse complement strand
GTGAATACCAGCTAAGAATTGCATGTGTGTATTGAATTTTTAATTGCTCTAAGATTCACAGCATTACAAACACATCAAGCTAATAAAGTACCCTGAAAATATATAAAACTAAAGTAAATAAAACCTCAGGGAGAAATTTTTAGATACGTCATCACAATAAAATATTTCAACTTATTTCTTTTAGGCATAAAAATCTGGTACAACTGTAGACGATTTGACAAACATTCATAAGCTTAATTAATAAAATATTTATATAAAGAATTAGTGCCCTGAACAAGTAGTGCTGTGTCCTCTCTTTAAGCACATATAGAACATCTATAAGCACTGAACATATTTTAGGCTATAAAAATAAACTTTAATGAAGTATCGATACCAGTAGAATATAAGTACTATAAAGCCAAGTGATTTTTGTCTGTTTATTCACTAGGATATCTGAAGAACAAAGACAAGTACCTAGTGTAATAGGCACTCACTGAATATTTGTATTTGAACAAATATAATATTATTAGACACAAATCGGTTCAAACAGATGCCAGGAATAAAAACATAGTGAAAATTAAGAAAAAGAAATATAATAATTCTGAATAGCCAATGCCAAGAAGAAATAATAATAAAATATAAAATTACAATACTAAAAATAAAATAATATTGAAAAGATTATGCATTAAAATGATGGGAAGTAGTTAATGGATACCTAAGAGAAAATGTACCTCATATATGAACATGAGAAAGAAAAAAGACGATAGTGAACTAAAAGCCTAAAATTAAGAAAACAGAGAAAAATAAAATAAAATCCAACAAAAATAAAGTTAATTGAAAGTTGATTCTTTGAAATGACAAAAAATATACACAAAACTTCAAATAATAAATAGGATTTATCAAAAAGAGAAGAGAAAATAAAGGATATATAATTGATATTTAGAATTAAAATTGGACATATGTGTGTATCTAGCAAAAATTAAATTTAATAGAATAACACATGTAGTCCAGTATGTTAGAAAATGTCCAACAAAGTGAAATTACAAAATCAACAACAAGAAGAACTTTAAAAACTATCTTGGAACGTTTAAATAAATTGATTGGGGAGTTAGAACTATTACTCTTGCACTAACTTTATACATCCCTAAATAAAACACTAGAATAAAATTGTTCTATACCAGTGCTCTGATAAATTTTCAAAGAACAGATCACTCTAACATAAAAATAAGAGAAAAACAAAATATTTTAAAGAAGGAAAAAGAAGGAATACTACACACAGTTTTACATGAGGCCAGCATAACCTTGACGTCAAAACCGAAGTAGATACTGAAGAAAAACAGAAGTCATATCAAAGTGTAAATATCAAATCCAGCATCTATAAAATAAATACACAATAACCTTGTTGGTTTTATTGAAGATTAAAAAGTATATTGTGATACATTACCATATGTATAAGTTACAATGGGAAAAACATGAAATTTTTATTGATAGATGAAAAAAGCACATTAATATTCAAACCTTAACCTTTTGTGAAAGACTCATACATTGGTAACCTCAAAACGTGTTGATTAAAATTAAAGAAGACCTAAACAGGAAGAGAAATAGAACATGTTCATTGATAAGAACAAAATGTGACTTAAACATAGTAAAGCCTAATGAATTGAACTTCATAAAATTAAGAACTTCTGCTCTTTGAAAGACACTCTTAAGATAATGAACAGATAAAGTCCACTAAAAATATTTGAAAGTCATATACCTCAAAAAAGACATATTTAGAATATATAAATCATCTCAAAATTCAATAAAGACAAAAAAAATTAAAAATAATGGACAAAAATTTTAACAAACACTTCCCCAGAGAAAATATAGAGAAGATTATAAAAGTACTTGAAAAAATGCTCAACATCATTATGACTGACAGCACAAGGAGATATTACTCCACACTTATTAGAATGTCTAAAATTCCATGCCATGTGTGGGTGACAATATGGAGAAGACGGAAATATTATCTACTGCTCAAAGGATTGTAAAATTTTTTAACTACTTTGGAAAACAGTTTGCCAGCTTGTGAAAAAGTTAAACATACATGTACCATATGATTCAGATATTGCACTCTTAGGAATTTGCTCATGAAAAATAAAAACATATATTCATACTAGACTTCTACACTTATTTAGAAGCTTAACTGATAACAGCTAGAAGCTGAAAACACTA
The DNA here is from genome assembly GCA_004027835.1 of Alouatta palliata. Classification (NCBI taxonomy): domain Eukaryota; kingdom Metazoa; phylum Chordata; class Mammalia; order Primates; family Atelidae; genus Alouatta; species Alouatta palliata. Next base: position 37,821 of record PVKV010013014.1, on the reverse strand, counting down.
CAAATGTTCATCAAGGGCATGGATAAACAAATTTTGCTTTGTGCAAAAAAACTTCACAAAGGAGTGAATATTAAGTAAGATGTTAAAAGATGTAATTGAGATAAAGATATCAAGATGAGAAATCTTTGCTGGAGTATCAGGGTAGGCCCTAAATGCCAGCACCTGTGTCTTCAATTTAAAAAGAAATATAAAAGGAAAGAAAAAAGTCCACCAAAGAGGGAAATATGTTAGAAAAACTTTTTTACTTAGATACCATTAAATATATAGTAATGAAAATAAATGAACTTAAATAAAAACACACAAAAAAACACAACCTGGATATATATATATCTTAAAAATATAAAGTTAAATTTTAAAAATCAGTAACAAAAGCCTTAGCAATCAGCTAATGCCACAGTTTTGCTTTGCAAAACCTACCACCCAAACTGATCATTCATACCATGATTTACTCTGATTCTTTCAGGTATTCAGATTGATTGCCATATGCATGATGAAGTCTGGGCTTGTCTGAGCCTCTACTCTTTGAGCTCTGCACTGTCTGATGAAGGCTACATTTAGGAAGATTGAGTCTGGGTCTGCTGCAACACCTCTGGTCTGGGATCCAGATGGAAGCAATAGGAACTACTTGGCATGTTCTTGACATGGTCAATTATTATAGTCTATGAGCTAATGCAAGCCACACTAGCACATTCAAATTCCTTTCCTGCTTGCTTTGAGTTTATTAACATTCTATTGTTTCAAGGGCATCTCAAGGCCAAGGCCACAATCAGTGGTTTGAAAATGTATTTATGCTATTATAGATCTTTAGAGATCAGATCTTTGTTGAGCAACAATCCAATCTACAGCAAACAATTATATTTATAATGATATTTTAATAAATCTACAAAATCATAAGCAGTAAATTGAATCATTTAATAGTATTTACACACATAACAAAAACTTTTTAAAGGGATTTTGATAAGGCAATGGAGTGAAAACACTAAATTTAGAATAGTAGCAAATTCCATGTGCTTACAGTTAAATGCACAGATATTAGTCATATTCTATTACTTAGTGTGATAGGTTCAGTTATGTATTTTGTTATGCGCTATATTTTTTAAACATACATATTCTTTTTTATGTAAAAATATTATTACATAGTTTTAAAAGAAACACAAGGAGTAAAAATTCTGGAAACAGAAAAGTGAATCCTAGCTGTACTTATTATGTGATATGAAGGAAGTTATTCATGCATTTGAGTTTTTAAAAGACACTTATATAATAGAGGAACTTATGCAAACACAAGAGATGCTGTCATAATTAACCAATATAGCATATATAGATGATTTGGCACAAAGCAGATGCTCAATAAATTACTCCTCTTTATTAAAAAAATCTCTTGCCCCATATACACATATATATGGTATATATGTGTGTGTGTGTGTGTATATATATATATATATATATATATATATATATATATATATATGGTGAGGTATATATACATATATGTGTGTATATATATATATGATTATATATATGGGAAGGTATATATAGAGAATATTTAGTGTATATATATATATATATATACCTCCCTATATTTTTTATCTCTGTTATCTCTATATATTACTGTATATAATTACATAGTAATAGTAAATGTTACTATCCTATACTATAATATTTACTATATAGTAATATACCAGACAATTATGGTAGTATAGTATTTGCTATATAATTTACTATATAGCAATTACTACATATAGTGTATAGTATATATACTATACATACTAAATAGTGTAGCATATTATTAAATATATTAGTAATAGTAAATATATTTAATATTACTATATAGTAATAGTAAATATTACTCCATATAGTTACATATAGTAACATATAGAAAGAATATATAATGAATAATATATAGTAATATGTACCGGGATATACATGGAGAAAAATGTAGATAATATACAGTATAATATATATACTATATAGTAATAGTAAATATATTTTCTGTCCCTGTCTCTCTCCATATATGTGTATATATATATGTGTGTGTGTGTGTGTGTGTGTGTGTGTGTGTGTGTGTAGAGAGAGAGAGAAAGAAAGAGAGAGAGCCACACACACACACATATACATATACATATATATATATAGTTGTCTTTCTCCAGTAAGAGTATTTGTGCTATCACCCCAATCAACAAAAGAAACTCATTTAATTCCAGGGAATGCCACTTCCACTGATATTCTCACTAAAACTCTTAAGTCTGATGCATAGCATATGACTCTAAAAACATACAAAAATTCTGCATGTGGCTAAAAAAGAGTATAAATAATAAAATTAAATTAGAAAACTAAGAGGACATTTCCACAGATGTAGCATGTTGAAACGCACAAGTGGAGTAGTAAATGGAAGAAGTTGACAACCCACATGGCATGATTCAAAGGACAGAGGAATGGATGTGGGTTAGGAGCCTGAGTATGAGGCTCTGCTTTGCCACTTACTAGCTGAGTCAATCTAACTCTAACCTGCTTAAATCTGCCCCCGTAACTGAAAATAAAGTTAATAAAAATTGTCTGACAGGACAATTGCAACATATAAAAGTTCAAACATAATATTGTAAAGTGTCTTGACATTAGAAAGAAGCAATGTGATACTTCTGAAGCAGATACCTACATATGCTCTGTCCACAACTGCTAAAGAGCACAACCTAAGTCTATTTAATTGCTAAATTATACTTCTAAATGTATTTAGAGCATAATGATAAATTTAGGCAATTAAAACTGTCATATAGAGTTTACTCTAATACCTTGTTATAAAACAATGTGGTTATGTAAATACATATATTCTTCTTGAGTGTGTATCAAATTATTATAACTTTTTAGACAGGACTTCCAAATGTTCAATACATGCATGGAAATGCACTAAATATCTGGGCTGTTTATTTTAGACACTATAATTGCTAATAGAATTGAGACCCATATTTATCTCAGTATCTGCCCTACATTAGGCACAAAACATATTTGTTGAAAGTATATAAATAAATCAAAATAAGGTAATATTCTGAAGTCCCTGGCTAAGCATTTTCTTCTCTTTAAAAATTCCTCTATTTTTTGATAATGGCCATTCTTGCAGGAGTAAGGGTGGTATCACATCGTGGTTTTGACTTGCATTTCCCTGAACATTAGTGATGTTGAGCATATATGTTGGCGTTGATGGGGGGAAGAGAGAACACTTCTACACAGCTGGTGGCAATGTGTACTAGTACAAACACCATGGAAAACAGTGTGGAGATTTCTTAAAGAATTAAAAGTAAAACTACCATTTGATCCAGCAATTCCACTACTGGATTTCTCTGGATTTCTAGTAGAGAAAACAAAGTTATTATACATAAAAGATACTTGAACACACATGCTTATAGAAGCATGAATCACAATTGAAAAAATATGGAACCATTTCAAATGCCCATCAATCAAAAAGTGGATAGTGATATATATATATATATATATATATATATATATATATATATATATATATATGATGGAATACTACTCAGCCATAAAAAAGGAACAAATTAATGGCATTTTCAGCAACCTGCATGGAATTGTAGACTATTATTCTAAGTGAAGTAACTCAGGAATGGAAAACCAAACATCGTATGGTCTCACTCATAAGTAGGAGCTAAGTTATGAGGATACAAAGGCATAAGAATGATACAATCATCTTTGGAGACTTGCAGGAAAGGGTGGCGGCGGGGTGAGGGATAAAAAACTACAAACTGGGTTCAATTTATGCTGTTTGTGTGATGGGCGCACGAAAATCTCACAAATCACCACTAAAGAACTTACGTAAACAAATAATACCTGTTCCCCAGAAACCTATGGAAATTAAAAATTAAAAATAAAACAGTGCCTAGTACATAGAGTTATTGGTGACAATTAAATTAGATTTATAAAAAAAAAATATCAAAACTTGCCAAGACTTTTCACATCTTTTTTCATTCTAGTACATGGGAATGGTATTATATTTATCAGTAAATCTTATCCCCACAATAAGTCCATCAATCTTTTGAGTAACACTGATCAAAAATAGAAAGCAATAAAGTACTTTTTGTGCAGTATATTTAAGGTTGTCTTGAAATTGATGTGCTCCTCCATAAAGTAGAGAGTCAATAGTGGTAAGACAAGCCAGTATCAGATAAAGACACTTATCAAGGATCTGCATCTTTTGCTTGAACAAACATGAGGAAAAAACAGAGATTCTGTTAACTTTGGCAAAGGCTTTTAAGCTGCCACAAAACCCTTGTGATAGAGTTGGGATGAGAATCTACGCTTTCTAATATAATCCAGTTTCCATTCCCATAAGATATTCGGTGCATACTTAGAGCTGCTAAAACATATTGCGCCACTATCTAAATTAGTTACAATTTAGTTACAAGAACCATTTATAATATTCAGCAGACCTGTAGTCTCCTAGTGGTTTTCTGAATTTGTGAGAGCTCCGAGTCATCGATTCTATAGGCCATATTCCTATCTCCAAATGTCTCTCAAAAGCTTATAGTGTGATACATACATAGCATCAAATGTAGAATCCAGTTAATTATTTCTACTCTGAGCTTTTCTACTTTTCATATAATTGCTAAGAAAATAACTGCACACATGCTTGCATTTCTTCTCACCAGATTTGACAGAAAGAGCTCCACCAACACCGAAGATGTCACAATATCAATATTCTCAATCGTTCCAGTCATGTGTTTGGAAATACTCTTCAAGTACACTTGAGAACACAATATGGAAAAGAAGAGGTCACAGTGTAGGAGGAAAAGTAGCATGAGAAGTTAAAGTGAAGCTCTATAATATTGTGTTCAAGAGATTTTTTCAATGATCTAAGCCTGTATTAGTTGAAAAGTTTGTTGTAATGTTGCCCTTGGAATGTAAAGCACATAATTTTGCCAGCATCCTTTTTTTTTCCCCTGTCAAACATTTCAAAGATTAGGGTCCTGTTGGCAGCTTAAAAGCCTCTGCCAAAGTTAACAGAATCTGTTTTTTCTTCACATTTGTTCAAGCAAAAGATGCAGATCCTTGATAAGTGTCTTTATCTAATACCGGCTTGTCTTATCACTATTGACTCTCTGCTTTATGGAGGAGCACATCAATTTCAAGACAACCTCAAACATACCGCACAAAAAGTACTTTATTGCTTTCTATTATTGACCAGTGTTACACAAAAGATTGAAGGACTCATTGTGGGGATAATATTTCATCATTGTTTCTTAGCTTCCGTGCTTACAGAACATTCTGATCACAGCATCCCACAGATTGGGTGAGGGTGACAGAAAAGTGTTAATTTAGGCAAGTTCTGCAGAGTTTGAAAACGCTGGAACCTGGAAAGAACAATTCAGATCCATTTGAGTAGCTGTATACTGCAGGATAAAGATTGCACACCTTTGAATAAGATAGATTTTAGCTCAATTCCCAACTCTGTCACTTGTTAGCTCTGTGAACTTGGGCAAACTACTCAGGGTTTGTGAAGCTCAATTTTCTCCTTTATATATGTGATTAATAATGGCAACCTCTTAGGAATTTCATAAAGATTAAGTAAGAAATTCTGTGTAAATCTGTTAGCTCAGTACTGGGCACATAGTAGGTATATTAATTAGGGTACAGGCTAAGTTTTTATGACAGAGATATTGAAAAATACAGCACCACAAACAGTTGATGATATATTTCTATTTCATATGACAATCTGGTGAGCAAGAGGTCCAGGGAGGGTAGGAAGCACTGCTCAGTAGGTGATTCCAGGACAGACACAAGTTACTTTTATCTGGTTGTTTTGCTAACACCTTCAGTATCACGTTGCCTGCAAGTTCAAAAGCTGGCTCTCAAAATATATCCATCAATGTCCCTGCAATAAACATAGGACAGAATCCATCGACATATTTTAAATGAATTTGGAAAAGGGACAGTTTACAGCAGCAGGCACAGGGTTAAAGGAGACAAAAAGGATTTGGCAAAACCTGTGAGAGGGGGACCGCAGCAGAGCGCCTAGGGCAACTTACCTGAAAGCACAAGAAAAGGAAGCATTTATGGAACCTGTGGGAGAAGGCTGTTCCAAAGGAGATGTCCAAAGGAAACACTTTGGGGGGTAATTTTTCCTGAAAAGAAAAACATTCCGCAAAATGGACTTCATAATAAAACCTATCAGCTATTGCATAATTACAGATCAATGTCAATTTGGCCATGCTCTGATCTGACAATGAACTTCAACTATTATCAGCACATGTAAGGTAATGGGGAAAAAAAGGAAAATATAATGTGAGCTAACATAGCGCAAACAAAACTTCAATAGTCCCCTTCCACCTATTCCACATTTCCCTTACCCAAGTACCTTGGCTGGACTGGATTGTTTAAACCAAAACTTTATTCTCTCAGTATCTTTTGGTTATTGGTAGGCCATGTTTTTCCATGGATTAAAATCATGTAACAATAAATAACCAAGAGATGTCCTGGTGAATATCTTCTGTTCCACATAGATTTCCTTGTCCTCACTATTTTGCAACAACTCAATTTTCCTTCTGTGATTGAGATCAGACACTGCTCCAGCCAGTGAAGAGACCACTGATCTTCTGAGGAATGAGTTTAACAAGATCAAAATGACCAAGGTCCAATCCCAGGTTACCATTCAACAAAACTGCATTTATGGGTAAAAACGTTTCTTCCTTGAGTACTACTAGGATCTTTGTATGAATGGAGTCTTAATAACAGAAAGTAAAAATTCTCCCAGTATTTTATTTGGAACAATAGTGAGAGAGGCCACTTCCCATTTTGCCCCATTTGGCATAAAAAAGAAGGAAACTTTGCAAAGTGTTGTCTACAAGATTATCCTACACCTGAGACGTCAGAAACCAAACATATCATTTTAAAAAGAGTTTTTTCTGGGTGGCAGTGTATGAGGAAAGGTCAGTTAATAAAATGGGTGTGAGCTCCGTTCCTCCTTTTCTCTATTGTAAAATGAATTATTTGCATAGATGCTATGTTGCATATTGTGCTATACTGATGGTGAAAATTTTTAAAGTCCATAAATGAAAATTTGCCCCCATCTTTGAAATGCAAGTTTCTTACTAAGGTATCTATGGTGCTTCCTACCTCATGCTCATCAAGCACAATTATCATGGGAGTATTGTTTTAATCAGTCCAGGCTCCTATAATAAAAGACTTGTTGGCTTAAATAACCAACATTTACTTTACATAATTCTGAAGGCTGAAAGTTTAAAATCAAGGTGCAGACTGATTTGTTTTCTGGTGAAAGCTATCTTCTTGATTTACAAACAGTACTCTTCTTGATGTATCCTTACTTAGTGGGAAAGAAAGAGGTCTTTTGTCTCTTTCTCTCTCTTTTTTTTTTTTTCTGAAAGGGAGTTTTGCTCTTGTCACTCAGGATGGGGTGCAATGGCGTGATCTCGGCTCATTGCAACCTCAACTTCCTGGGTTCAAGCAATTCTCCTGCTTCAGCCTTCCAAGTAGCCAGGAATACAGGTGCCTGCCACCACGTCTAGCTATTTTTTTCTTTTCTTTTTTTTTTTTTTTTTTTTTTTTTGTAGCTTTAACTGAGACAGGGTTTTGCTGTATTGGCCAGGCTGGTCTCAAACTCCTGACCTCAGGTGATCCACCCATCTCGGCCTCCCAAAGTGCCGGGATTACAGGCGTGAGCCACTGTGCCTGGCCTCTTTCTCCTCTGTTAAAGAACTCTAATCCTATTATAAGGGTGTCTCATCATGACCTCACCTAAACCTAATTACCTCCCAAATGTCCTGCCTCTAAATGCCATCACATTGAAGATTACGGCTTCAACATGTGAAATTTGGGGGAAAACAAACATTCAGTCCAGAACGATTATCAATATAACAGATCAGCATGGAATATTACATCTATCACTTGAAAGTCAACTGATTCTCATTTTCTTTAGTGATGCAAATGAAGGCCAAAATAGTTTTTGATGATTCTGATTTTCTGTAAAAATGACTATCTAGAACCACAGCAACCACTAGCAACACCACCAGATTAAGTTTGTTGTAATCTCTTGCTACCCAAAATTTAATTGGCAATCAGTAGTAGCATTTGCATCTATCTCCTGGAGACATGTTAGAAATGCAGAATCTGATACGTTATCCTAGACTTATTTAATCAAAATATGCCTTTTAACAAGATAATCTCTGGTGAGATTTATGTAGATTACAGTTTGGGAAGTACAGCCAATCAAATGAGGATTCTAGAGAAATCAACAATTCTGGATTTTTCATTACTTGGAAGGAATTCCAATCTGGAAGTTCCTACAGAGAGGTGACATTGGTGCTGGTTTAGTATACTGGTGTGGATGTGGAATACAGTTCCACTATCTTAAACTTTTTCTTTCCTGCCATGTAGACGTAATTTCAACATTTAGAAACAAATGTCCCCTAACTTATGTCAAAGACTTCAGTAGTTTTCTTATCAATTTTATTTCTAGGAACTTAGGATTAAATTAGTTGTCAGCAAATCACACTGCCATGTGTGTACCTATGTAACAATCTTGCATGTTCTTCACATGTACCCCCAAACCTAAAATGCAATAAAAAGTATATAAAAAAAAAAAAAAAGAATTTGGCAGTCAAATACTTTGGATATCATGTCACCCTGTTGCTAATTGTTATCTTTCTAACCCTGTAATCTACCTTGTCTCTGATTTTTAGTGCTATTAAAAGGCCTCAACCTTTTTTCTACCTCTACCTACCATTCTTCTCATTTGGGTGAATAACCTAAACTAATTGTGATTTTCCCATTTTCGTCTCCAGGCTACAGTAGACAGTCACCCCTGAATGTTTAAAAGATATTGTTGTCCCTATCATTAAGGCAGTTTTTACTGCTAACTTTGATGAACAGAATGCCCTCCTGACCCTCCCCCTGGCTATGGCTTAAGACCATCCTAGTTTGTACATAACAGATACACCACGATGTTCTCATGCATGACCTAGTGTACTCTTTCATCTAGTTTATACCAGGATAATACTGACATTTGATCTTCATTGACTTTAGGCTTCATTAACTTCGTTGACTTTTGTTATCGACAATAGGCTAGGAACTAACTCATGAGGTTGGAGAAAAATGATGGTTTGTCAGGGTAGATTCTGGGGAGAATCCCTCTATAAGGCAACTATAGTACAGTAATTTAAACTTGATTTCAGGTTGTAAATTCTGGTTTCCTCGGGCAGAGAGGGGCCAGACTGCTTCTACCAGTAAGGGAGTTTTATATTATTTGAGGGTTCAATTTCTCAGCTTCAAGTGTCCTCTACCCAATTTCAGGCTTTCATTGAGTTTCCATCACTTCCCTTATATTAGCATCAGAGACCTGGTGAGGATAAGCATTTAATTGGGGTTGTAATTCTGCAACCCCTGAAATCCAACTGCGGGCCTGATCTTCAGTCTTACCTTCCCCATAGAGGTTTTCAGACTTTGCATCCTAGTTTTAGTTAGACTGACAAAGTCAACATTCATTTTAGGGTCAACAGAAGCAACCAGTTTATTCCACATTCCTAATACTGACCATGATCTCCTCAGCAACTAAGCACCACTTGATCTCCAGATGCTTGACTTTCCATTCATCTGCATTTTTAATTGAATGATTGTGCATGATAATTTGGACAATTATTATGAAACTGGATGCCACAGACTATCTGTGCCCTTTTTTCTCTCAGCAAGGAGGACTGCAGATATGTGAGCAAATCTATCCCACAAACCTACTTAATGGCCTGTTTTGTGGCACAACTCTTAGTACTATGCACTGTATCAGTCAAGGTCACAGAAGGGGTGGAGGCACTCAACTGAAAAAAATAAAAAGAGTGTAATAAAGGAGCTACTTATAAAGATATAAGATATAGAGAGAGTTAAATGAACCTCCAAACAAAAAAATCGTTATCATGCCTAGAACTTAAAAGGAAAGAGGAGAGAAAAAATATTTGGAATCCAAGAATCCAAGAAGAATAGCCACAGCTGCAAGACTAGACGCAGTTCTTTAGGAGATACATTCTTGAACAAGCAAACATAGCCTCTGAAAACAGAAGAACCCATAAAAATAAATTCTTCTTTGCATGTACCAGTCTTCCACTGACAGAACCAATCAGAAACCAGAGCACCTGAGAGTCCATAAGGCCAGTTTCTGAGAGCACAGAATAACTGAATAATGGAGACTGGGTCTAGAGGGGCAAAGAAATATTCAGCCTCTCAACTAATTCTATGATCCAGTCCATAAAAAAAACAAGCAAACAAAAGGCATACCAGAAGATAAGCAATGTATTTTTTAAAAAAAGAATTTCAGAATGTGAGTACATTGATTTCTTTTGCATCTCTTGGGTCAAAATTTAGGCACATGGCCACACCATCTGCAAGGAAGACTTAGAAGTATAAATTCAAGCTGGATGGCCATATGCACAGTTAAAACTTGAAGGTTTATTTACTAAAATAAAGAAGAAGGGAATGGATATTGAGGGAAATTTAGTAGGTTTTGTTACAGCAGATTGTTAAGGAAGGTCAATAATATTTATTACCATTAGTAGAATTATTGGCAAAGGTAAAGTAAGGTTATATGAATGGACTGTGATAGCATCCATAATGTAATAAATATTTATTTACCATCTACCCTGTGTTTAGAACTATATATTTAATAGAGGGCTATGGAGGGATGTCATGCATGAAACTTACCTTGTTGGCACTGGTTGACTCCCCTTTCCAGGACACTCTCTTCCAATCATAGATCACATCCTTGAGGGCAAATAAAACAGGCAGCTACATTATTAAAATATATTTTCTAGCATAAAGGGGACGTGGCAGCAAAAGTTGTGGAATTCCACAGAATTCACATGAGGTTTATTCAAATAATATTTTTGAGCACCTACTGTGTGCCAACACTGAGGATTTAGCAGTAAATAAAATTTAAAAATCTGTCATCCTTGAGTGTATTTTCTGGTTGGAGCAAAAATAAAATTATATATTTTTTGATATGAGAAATGCAAATCTTTTTTCAGATAGGGGTTCAGGGAAATTCTGTCTGAAAAGGCAACACTTCAATGCTGTAATACAGAAGTCACCAAAATCTCTGAGAAGAAGACTCAAGGATCATGAAAAAATAACTCTACATCCTTAGAAATAGGAGGATGCTTGAAACAAAGAACAACCCAGAGGCACAGAAGAGAATGAGTAGACAGAGAATGATAAAAACATAAGGTCCAAGAGAGCCATGGGCTGGAACACATAGGTTCTTAGTGTCCATTGGAAGTCTTGGGATTTTAATCTGAGTGTGGACTATATATTTTTACGAGAGGAAGGTGAAGAAAATGATATCCCTTTTAAAGGTATCATTCTGGATTCTGTGAGAGAGGTCATGGCAGTTTGGAGATGGTGGGTGGTGATGGTGGTAAGTGGTTGGTTTCCAGAAATGTTTGAAAGTACAACTGATAGGATTGACTAATGTATTAGTTTAGTTTGTGTGGGAAAAAAAATTAGGATGATTTTAATATTTCCAGGATAAGCAACTGAATAGCTAGGCAACACTGAGGTATAAGTACATATGAGGAGAAAATCAATGATTTGTTCTGGACATACATATTAAAATTGTGATGTGATTATATATCTATGTATAGAGATGTTTAATAGCCCATTAGCTATACAAGACTGAAATTCAAAGACCAAAAAGGTTCTAAAGACAAAACGGAATCTTCAGCACCTGGTGGCATTTAAACCACAGTAGTGGACTAGATCTTATTGGGTGGCAAGTGTAGATAGAGAAGAGAATCATCTTGAAATAAACCATTTTGAGAACTGTAGAGTAGAGGGAGCTCTGACTTATGAAACACACATATACATATTTCATGTATGTATGTATTTGCATGTGTGTGGGTCAACATATGTGTATGAGAGAGAATGAAAAACAGAACGAAAGAGAAAGAGAGATAAGGGGGAAGTCGGACCCATCTGATCTCCTTTGTCTTGCTCATCCTGTTTCCAGTCAAAGAACTTTAAAACAACAACAACAAACATGGCACATGAATGTCTGTGTCTTAAAAATTAAAGATAAGAAACTAGGTAAAGTTTTATTAGGAAACTAGCAGGAAAAAAGAAAGCCAAAGCATCCAGACTTTTAAACTACTAAATGTTATTTATTCCTCTGTAAATTCAACTAATGAAATACTAATTTGTGTTAATAAACATCCCTAAAATGCAAGTAACAAAGAGGCATTTAGAAATTTTCAATAATTTTTGCATTCATGTTAATACTTTGTAAATTTTCTTTGGTAGATGTAGATTTAAGGCTCATCAGAATAGCTGTAATGTTTTGAATCATAAGCACGTCTGAGGGGTTGTGTATCAGATTGAGAAATTTGGGTAGACTCAGACAGAACCCTAGGAACACTAGCAAAATACCTTCTTTTTTATCCCTCTCATTTCATTTTCCTGTTCTCAAGAGAGAGCATCCCAGATTCATATTGTTAATTTATTTTCATTATTGTTAAATAGTTTTGTGGGCTAGCTTAGAAATCTACTTTGTATTTTTGGGAAAATATCTTCCATAACCTAAAAATAATATTACAGATGTAAAATGACAATATTGGTAAACTTCAGAGAGACCAGTCTATTTTTTTTATTTGAAACCTTCAATAAGAAACATTTTCTATCATAACTTCTTTAACACTATTTTTTTTAACATGCCTTTAATGTAAAGCAATGTTAACTTGGATTTAAACATTTTCATTTTCTTCTTAAAGGATCAGGGATTACAAAGATCAGTCAATATCTCAATTCTGAGGAGTTAAATACAAGTGTAAAGTTAGCAAGATCAATGCAATGTTCATATGACATACTACAATAGTTCTCAATCTTTAAATATATTTTCTGATATCAGCCTTCTTTCTCAAATATAAGCTTTAAAATGGAAAAGAAAAATGTAGTAGGACAATATTGAAAGAAATACATTTTAATTTATGCCAAGGTTGTCATTCTGACCTTTTTTCTAGCTAGGATGTTATACAAGATTTAATATTTAAACATGGATAATTTATATAAAAAACACCATAAAATATTTTCAAAGCATTTGTCTCCAAAATTTCATGATGAAAGAAACACTGGAAGCTTTCACTAAAAATATAATACTGTCAGTAACTGACCATAATTCATTTATTTTGTTTTAAATGTTTTGAGTTATAATGAAGGATGAATTGTTTCTCTTGATATATATGATTAGCTGTCATTTGCTAAGATTTATGTTTCAACAAGGTGAAATGACTCAAGAGAGGTCACTGGGGTGAGCTCATGTCTTCTCATGTTCTATTTTAGTTTACATTTTCCAAAAGAGATAATGTTCATATGTTTGAATAAAGGTGTGTGATTCGATCGATTCTGATAACAAGATTGACAGCAGCTTAATCTCTTTGGTGCTCAGTGATTTTTCTATTCTACATTTTGGTATTAAAATAGTGTGAATTAATTAAATTTGTAAGTTACTGTAATAGAACAAAGGTAATTATGAAGGATGTGTCAGCCTGTGTTAAATATTATTACATTAATGTGTCTCTTGAAAAATATTTCTTACATAATTGTGGTGAAGGAAAAACATTTTTTAATAAATCTCTTTTTGGAGGTACCATATTGAAAGTGCACATTGCCACACAAAAATACGTAGATAACAAACATACACAAAATAAGTTTCTACATTGCCTTATATGCAGTGAAAGAGAGTAGTCATAGTTATAGATTAGTCTCACTGAAAATAGAAAACATGTAAAAAATATATATATGCATACCTGCTTATACATGTTAGGAGACATAACTAACTGCAGAAGCATTATGTAGAAATAAATTTTAGTTTAAGTCCCTGAAGAAACATGAAAAGTATCCAGTGAAGAATCTTCAACACACATTACTAACTCAAAAGTTTAATTTCAAGCATGTTATCTTTGTAAAATTTTGTCTTCAAATATTTTACCATATACATATAACACATGCACGCACGTGCATGCATGCACACACACACACACACACACACACACACACACAGCTTTCCCTTTTACTTATTCTCTGTTCCCAACTCCCATTGCGTAGAACATGTTTATGGCTTTTGTTTCAATAAAACATAATTATAAACAAAAAAATAAGTAAAGTAAAACCAAAATCATGCCTATTGTTATATATTTAAGCCTATGAAAATAAAACATAAAGAACTTACTTATGATACAATAAACATATTCCTCTGCCATTCTGTTATATATTGTTTTCTAGTTTGATTATTTTAAACTAAACACAGCTTCTGTAAATTGTGAGATTTCAGGGAGAGCCTTTCATCTGTCCCTGTGTCTTTTTAAAACGATTCTTACAGGGGTTATTTATTCTTGTCTTCCCTCCACTTTTCTGGAGTGTCAAGAGTCAGTGATTCTAGATGTAAGTATCTGCCATGATAACTCAAACTTTTCCTCAGACCATTCCAAAGTCTAGCCATTGAGGAAATACTGTAATTAAGAAGCCTGTCCAAACTATATTCTCTGATGGAGCTTTAGTAAATATAAGGATTTTATTCTGATTTCCATATATTGTCTTTCTAGGTGTCTAGTGCTATGTAACAAATCACTTCTAGATTTAAATCTTAAAATTAATACTTAAACTAAGTTTTAAACTTTTAAAGTGAAAACTTAAAACTAAACAATGAATCTTGCTCCTGAATCTGTAATTTGGGCAGAGCTCAGTGGAGGTGGCTCAACACAGCTCCACAAAGCACGAGGTTGGGTAGTTCAACTGAACCTGGAGGACATACTAGAAAAATGGTGTACTCCTGTCTTCTGTAATGTGGCACTGGCTGTCAGCTGGGAACTCAGCTGGGATTGCTGGCTGATTCCTCCTCAGGTGGGTGTCTTTGGGATTCCTCACACTGTGGTGCTTGGTATTCCTCAAAGCATGGTGGCTGGATTCCAAGCACAAGTGCTTCAAGACTGGAGGTGGAAGCCATCTGTTTCTTAAGGCCTGAACTCAGAAATTGGCAGAGAATATATTCAAATGTATGCTGTTGGCCAGGAAGTCCCAGAAGTCCATTCAGTTACCAGCAGAGGAGACACAGATCCTCTACTCTTGATAGAAAGGGACATTTGCAGCCTTCTTTAATCTACCATAGTTCTGAACTCAGGGGTGATGAAAGAAGTGTTCTGTATATGGTCCCTGACAATATCATCCATTGTAATTATGATGCTTCTGTAATATACATTGGTCAATAATAAGTTTAGCGTTTTGTTTAGGCTTTTTGTTGAAAATGATGAAACTGGGGCATAAAACAATTAACTTACCTAGTTCTCGCAATGAATCAATGGCTCAAAAAAATAGCATTTAGATTGTGTTCTAGAATAATTTAAGATGTGAATTGAAAATATGTGCTTGCTCAGTTCAATTTCGAAAATCAAAAAACCTATATAATGAAACGCTGTCGTTCATTTTATGGAGCCCATGGCTAAATAACCATCTGGCCTCAAGAAACTGATAACACAGGGGAATGTTATGCTAGCAAGCAATAAGCCCTAAATTCAGCTACGTTCACATGCTCAGGGCTGTTGTACATTTGTGTTTTCAATTACAATACATGTGAGAATTTGTTTTGATTGTTTTCTTGAGCCTGTTTAAGAGTCTCAAAACATACATTGAAGACTTTTCTTCTTCCACGCCATAGTTTTATCATTTGAAAATATTACATGATGCTGCTTCAACAGACCAAGGAGTTACATTTGTTTTTTTTTTAATCTCCAGTCCTGGCTTTTCATCTTAGCTTCACACAATATGTTCAATTGCCTACATAACATTTCCATTAAGAAGTTTTAAACACATCTCAATTTCAATATTCCAGCACCGATTCGTGCTGTTTGTCCTCAAACCTGTTATTCACCAGTGTCCTTTATAATGGTTCCCATAGACTTGCATAAGCCCAAAGTAGAACTGATCTTTGACAGTCTTATCTTCCTCAACCCCTATGTAGTATTTAATTGTCTCCAACTACATTGTTAATTCCACAAAGGCAAGGATTCTGTAATTTTTTTTTTATTATCATTGCATCCCTATTGCCAGGGTATGGCACTGGTGTTCCTTACATTTTGCAAAATGAAAGAATTATCCCTAATACTGTCATTATTTTGGAGATACTTTTTGATGAATTCATAAAAGCAAATGGAGTTCTGAAGTACATATGGTGAGAAACATGTGAGAATATATTTCGTTAAGTTTGATCATTTATAGAGATGAATCAGAGTGAACTAGGAATTGTTAAGAACTAAAAAGAAAAAGTTTGTGAAAAAAATTACATCTTGTAGATGTTAGGCAGTTTTAGGATTCCTAAGGAACTGTACAGAGATTTTCCCAAAGGAAGAACTAAATGTAGGACATCTCTGAATTCACATCACAAAAGTAGTCACAAAATTTTATAGTTCAGTCACCAACAGAGAGAAATGGCAAAATAGCACAAAAGACTGTTTCTCATACTGTGTAAATCATGTGGCAAGAATAAGATTTTCTGTTTTCTAGATTATCAATATAGCTGAAAGAATTTCCTCTGAGACAGGTAACACAGAACTGGACAGGCCATTTGGATGCCATTTAAACCCTAAATACTGAAAGCCAAGGTAATGTTATTGCTTTTTTCCCCTGTTTATCAAGTTTCAAGTAACCTCATAATGTTTTTATCTTTGCCTGCATTGAACCATTTTTCTAGTTCCAGGTGACATTTCTTTACTCTTAAATTATTTTAAAAAGTGCACTCCTATCAATTCTTTCTCATTTGTTCTCAATTCCAGTGAGTTCTAATGATGCCACTAGTTGAGAAATAATTCTCTATTTACTTTTCTATTTTCTCTAGTAAATTCTCAAGTTCTTATGGCTGAAAGTTGTCTTGTATTGCTCCTTGTATTTCTGATGTTTTACTACATTATTTCTTTTAAGTATGCATGTGTTAATTCATAGAGACTTGTATAGACTTGGCACATGCATACTTAAAAAAAAGAAATAATGTAGTGTTCAGATAAATATTAGGAAGCAAAAACATAAAATACTACTGTGAAGGGGAAAACAGGAAGTAAATGAGATTGTAAGAAGAGAAAAACAGAAGGGAGAATATGAAGGTAAAAAATCTTACATTGTTTTGCAAAATACCATTTTTAAACTCCAGTTTTAAGAAAATTAGCTTATTCGGTACATTTTCAGTTAAGATAGTTGTATTTTTTGGAACACTTTGGCCACAACTTTTCTTAATATATTAGGCATAAAGACTCAATATTCCAATATGCACACAGAAATACACACAGACACAAATGAAAATGAAAATATTCATGAACAACATATATCCTTACTTCATTGCATAAATTCCAAAACTTTACCATCATATTTTATTTTATGCCTTGTTTTTTTTTTTTTTTTTTTTAAGACAGAGTCTCACTCCGTCACCAGGCGCCAGGTTGGAGTGCAGTGGCGCGACCTCGGTTCACTGCAAACTCCGCCTCCCAGGTTCAAGCAATTCTACTGCCACAGCCTCCCGAGTAGCTGGGACTACAGGCGCGCACCACCACACTCAGCTATTTTTTTTGTATTTTTAGTAGATACGGGGTTTCACCATGTTGGCCAGGATGGTCTCGATCTCTTGACCTTGTGATCCGCCCGCCTCAGCCTCCCAAAGTGCTGGGATTACAGGCGTGAGCCACAGCGCCCAGCTATACCTGTTTTATAAATTGATTTCACAAATCATTATTGAGCTGTGACTTGCAGTTTGGAAATATAGCAGATGGGAAGTATTCTGGAAACATATTAAAGGCAATATTGTGTATTGTGCAGAATATCTGTAAATAAAAATTTGCAGCAGTACTTAATCTTACGGTGGGTTTCTTCATCAGCTGTCAATGATGAAGTAAGAACTATGAAAATAAAACGATGAATATCAGATCTTTAAATGTTCTGGACCAAGACTTTTATGGAATCACCCCCTATGGCAAAACCTTAAGATTCATTTAATGAGATTTCTTGACTCATTTAATCACTTAAGTAAATGTTTCAGGTAAATCATACAGGGAAATGACTTTGAGTCGAAATGTATTGAATGAGCCCAAAATATTTTAGAGGGAAAAATAACATATTCGGTTAATTTCTGATTTACAGAAATTAAACAAATATTTTTATCTTCCTACCAAAACATGCTTTTTAAACCTGATCTATCACCATTAAACTCTACCTTACTGGATTTCACAAACTGATTTTACATCACTAAAAAAGATTTTGCATATTTATAGCATACCATAATTTTGAAGTAAAAACACTGTTAAACATTTTTTTTTTTTTTAGGTAACATTATTGATGTTAGGAAAAAAATCAAAATTCTTTAGAAGATTTTTTTTTCTCATTTAGTACGAGAGTTTTCATTTTTAGCTTAAATTAAATTTACAATTTCTAAGGTAAAAACATAAATTTTATAGAAGCCAAGACACATAGAAGCTTGTAGACTTATTTTTGAACATTTAAATAAATATTGAGAAGTTCTCAGTAATGAATATAAGGTGTCCCGGACAAAATGAAGGACAAATATATTTAATCAAGCTGTAGCAAGTGAAGTTTTGGGCAGAAATAGACACATGCACTGCAGTAGTCTAATTTGAAATACACAATTCTTGAGACACTATTTATATTTTCAATTCAGATCTAGAATGCAAGAGCATATCCAAAAGTCAGCACTAAAAATGCAGTTTCAATGTATCTCATTATGGCATGTTATGCTTCTGAAGGTATTTATTTTAGATATATTTTACAAAAGTAAAATGATATTTTATAGCAGCAGTAACTATCGCTCTAAGAGGGATTACTGAAAAATGTAAGTCCCTCAGATAACTGTGCAATTTATCACAAACAAATAGACAAAAATACAATGGGCTAGAAGTAGAAGTGGCAGTTTTACTAGAATCCAAATTACCTAATATTTAAAAGTGGCAAGAACTTTCTGCACCCAAGTTTCCATCAAGTTTACCCTTCACCTTTAACTTATTGGATATTTGATATTGGCAATATCAGTTACAAACAGCTTGCTTTTTTGAAGCAAAAATTAAGCAGAAATATGTTGCAAAAAAATTAGAAATATAACTAAAAGGCTAATAATTACTTTTAACACATTTTAGAAAAGGGTAAGAAGAAAATAAAATATGAAAAAAAATTAAAAAAACAACTGTATAAACATTTGAGGATTGTCTGTGTATTTGAGAGATTTTGTCTACCTCATGTTACATGTCTACCTCGTAGAAAACTTCTTGATTTTTTAAAATCATACTAAATGTAAAAGTGGTCAAATGACAAAAATTTATCAAAACTATGATTGATAATTTTATTTTATTTTTTCTCCCATCAGTTTGATAATATGTAATGAAATAAATTTACAAATGCATAACCATTAAAAAAACGTTAGCCCAGATCTTTAAATTTCTGGTTCAATAGTTGAAATTACTGAAGTATATTAGTTAAGGGCATGATCACTGGGTCCAAATCCTGGATCCAACTGGGTTTTTTAGTGTGTGTGTGAATTGGGAAAATGGATTAATCTCTTGGTGCTTTAGTTTCTTGAAATAAAAAATGTGTACATATATTTTTTGAGATAATAGAAATTATTGAAGTACTTAAAACAGTGATGAGTACCTATTTAGCACTATATAAGAATTTGCTTTGATTGGCTATGCCTTAGTCCTTTTGCACTAATATAATAAAAAACTGTAAAACTGGTGGCTTATAAACAACAAACATTTATTAATCACAGTTCCAGAGGCTGGAAAGTCTGAGATAAAAGTGCTAGCAGATTCAGCATCTGGTGAGTGCCAGTTTCTCATAAATGGCAACTTCTTATGTCCTCTCATAGTGAAAAATACCAATGAACCCCTTGGACCTCTTTTATAAGGGCACTAATCCCAGTCCTGAGAGCTGCATCCTCATGATACCATCTCCTTCCAAAGATCCTACCCCTTGATAATATCACTTACGGGGATCAGACTTTAACATACACATTTTCAGGAACTACAAACATTCACATCATAACAGTCTATTATAATACTAGGAAAAAGATGAATGTCTGTTAATAAATTGATTGTACATATGTGGATGCTGAATATACCACTGTATATAAGAGAAGGAGTTCCACTTATAATTTTGATGAGTATAAAATAAACCTATGTAAGTTATATAAAAACTAAACTAGAAATATGTAGATGTAATTAGTCATTGTATAAATAAATAAAGCATAATCTATCATGTTAATATATGACCTTAAAATTGTTTCTATTTCTTCACTAAATGTGGCCCAAAATATTTACCACCCACTTTCTAACCTGTGTCTTTAGAACACAGATAAGGTTCTATATTGTAACAAGAAATGATAGGTCCTTATACCGCAGCTTATTTTATATTTTGTAACAAAAATTAAATCATCATCGATTTATAATATATTGAGATAGTAAATAATTTCAGAAATTTGAGGAACAACCTTAAAACTTAAAAGAGCTAGGATTTCCCATTGGCCAAATTAAAAAGAAATCACAATCAAAATTATACTTATAATTAAGAGAAACAATTGTGATTTTGAAATCACAAATTTGTAATGACAAAACGCATTTAGAATGAGAAAGAAGAGTGCCTATAAGCAGATGTAACTGTTTTCACTGCTGCCCATTCTCTCTTTGGGAAATTGAAAAAGAGAGGCACCAAAAACTATGATTAAACCAAACTGTTCTTAAATAGAAGATAAAAATGGAAAAGAGAATAAAACAGTACCAATGGTCCCAAAAAATAACCGGAGAAAGAGCTTTTTAATAACTGGTCAGCACATGCTGACATTCACAAAGATAAAAACATGGATTTTACCTTTCATCTCTTAAGAGACATAAACAGGTGAGAGTGAAGTATGTACAGACAGAAAAAAAAAGGCTATATTGGCCAACTGAGGCTGACACTGTATTCCTGCTTTACTTTTGGCTTTGTTCAAAGGTAGTAACTCTAGAGTCCATGGCCATAGCATCCTGAACATGCCAAATCTTACCTGATCTCAAAAGATAAGCAAGTTTGGCCTGGTTAACACTTGGATGGGAGCAGATGATAACTCTATAAATGTACTTAAATAAATGTGTCTAGTTCAGTCTGGGGAGTACATTTAATGGTAAAAACCACAATTACTTTTGCACCAACCCAACATAAAATAACAATTGTAATAAAATAACGGAAGTACATAGTAATAATAGTTGTAATGTAAAGAAATACAGGTATAGAAAAGTGTATACTAAATTTGTGGTATCTTATTAAGTAAACACATATGGGAATTTAAATATTAACTATAATTCTTCTTGGCTTTATTATTTATATAATGTATTCAAATTTTAGGAGAAATACTGCTTAAGCAATTTTATAAAATGAATCGATTGAGTGTCAGACAATGAAGAAAAATAGTGTTTCTTCTCGTACAAAAGTGTCTTGAATTTAGAAGTCTGTATATAATAGGAAAATTTTCTGCAATTTAACAACCCTAATAACATGTTAATACTGCCATATATGAATAGCTTATCATCTTCCTATTTGTTTTTCTCTAAAGCTTATATATAAAATATTATACAATATAAACAATTTTGAGTTGAGGGAAATAACCAACCTTATAATGTTAATGATTTCTAACAAACAAATTTTCATTGTTCATGTTAATTTATGGTATAAAGAAGATATTACTTGATAGAAATGTTTAGCCGAATTACAACTGTTTTGATATAATAGAAATTTTCATCTTTGAAAGTTGAATTCTGAACTAAGGTTTTCAATAAAACTCTTTTTCTTAATAGCAAAATTGAGACTAACATTAATGGATGGGCTATTCACAATAACAAAAACATGAAACCAACCTAGGTGTCCACTAATAGTGGACTGAATAAAGAAAATGTGGTGCATATACACCATGGAATATAACACAGCCATTTGAAAAACCAAAGTTGTGCTCTTTGTAGCAACATGGATGCAGCTGGAAGCTGGTATCCTAAGTGAACTGATGCAGAAACAGAAAACCAAATTCTGAGTATTGTCATTTATATATCAGAGCTAAATCTTGGGCTCACATGGACATAAAGACGGGAACAGCAGACACTGGGGATTGCAAAAGGAGGGAGGGAGAAAGGGGGCAAGGGTTGAAAAACTTCCTAATGGGTACTATGTTCACTATCTGGGTGACAGGATCAATAGAAGCCCAAACGTCAGCACCATGCAACATAGCCTGTAACAAAACTGCATAGGTACCCCCTGAGACTAAAGTAAAACAAACATTTGAAAAAACAATAGTGCATTCAGTAGCACTGAGAATTCCAAGTCTGATGGAGTTGCTCTATTTTTTGATATGGGTATCTCATACTCATTTTATACATTTGAGACTGTTTTCGAAGAGGAGTAGTTAATAGGACCTTCACATTTTATAACATTAAAATATTAATAACAAAATAATAGTGATAAAATTATCAATATTCACCTTCTCTCCTAAAGGATGCCACATGATTTTAACAATGTTGAAAAGAAATTTTCTCTTTTAACATGACCTTTACCCTGTTCTCTAAAAATTGTAATATTTAAGAGTAATCTACTAAATAATGGTTATGGTGCTACACCCCAATCACTCTACTCTGTGTCTAGAAAGTGTGATGAAAGGGCATAATAAAAGGTTTTGTGGAAAGCATTTCTAGAGGTTTCTGGGAAGTTTTTATAGACTGTGAATATTGTTTAAACCCACTTGGGAAGCCAATGTACCTTCTTGAGATTATGAGAATTGTTCTGATTTCTATATGCATGGGAGATTACCCTGAGATGTCTAGTACCATACAGACAACATCTCTCTATGCTGCACGAGAACTCCATCTCAATAAAGGACACCAGGTTAAAGAACAATTTGAATTTATTTGTACAGAATGTTCACATCTACTTGATGTGGGTAGCATTTAGCTATTACTTTTAGCAGGCTCTCTTTTGGAATGAGGGACATGGTATTCCCAGCAGACAGGAACTAATCAAGAGATCTAGATTCTAGACCTATCTCCAACACACCTCAAGCTACCAACTTCAAAAAATAAATCAGTGTTTGTAATATACTAGTTTTGCCATCTGGAAAATAATAGCAAGACAAGGTCTTTGATTTTCAGTCTGTGCTCTGCAGAGCTCAAAAGGATTCAAAGTGGTGATATAGGGGCCCTCACGTTGGGAAGGGAGGCAGTGCTTTGATCTGATTTTTATGTTGGAGTTTATCCAAAGATTTCTGAGGCTTGAAAAGAGTACAAACTGATGAAAATAACTGGATTAAGTGGTCTCCATGGTTTCTTCTGGCTCTCATCATCTATGAAATATATTTCCATTTTCAGTATAGTCATTTCATAATATTAAGAAGCCTCAACCTGAATTTGAGTTACTGTATCTGCTTAGGGGCATGATGCTTTCTCTAGTTCTTTTCTTTTTTTTTTTTTTTAGTAAGAGCTTTATAGTAACATCTTCAAAAGCAGACCTCCTGTGACTTATTACATAATGAATATTCATATGTCAGTTGAATATATTTGACAGCATTCATTTTTTAAAAATTTAATTTTAAATAAAGGGATATATTTCACCATATATCCTATAATTATCCTCAAAAAATGTTATAATATACAACACTTTAATTCCCCACTTCTGTTAGTCTTCAAATTTTTTTCCAGATGAGTTTGTTTTGAAGTGATGAATTTTTGTTCTTAAAATACTCCATTGGGAAAGCACTCTAAAACATGAGGACAGTTTAAACATTTTTTTAAGAATTGGCTAAATATAAAATTATAAATTTAAAAGTATTTGTACATCTAGAGTATCAGAGTTCCTAGAGAAAATGAGTTATGTAATATCCACATTTCTTACTTTGTGAGGTTACTAAAATATTTTCCTTTGGTGTTTGACATCTAATGAAAGGCATTTTTAGAATTTAGGTATTTGTATGAACATGTGTGTCTTTTGAATAGTTTACCACATGGTCAGATCTTCAGATGTTCAGATATAAAAACTCAGAGTTTGCCTAAAAATACTAAAAAGTAAAAAAAAAAAAAAAACAAAAAAACTATAGAGACACATTCATGTCTATTGAAATTAATGTGAGTAGCTTAACGTTTTAAGACTAAAAAATAAAATTCAGAGTTTGAAAAGTTGACTCTCTCTGGTAAATTAATGAAAATCCCTGAAACCTCGGGAAGTTTCTGTTCATTTCTTATCCACAGACCCTGTGATTACTAAATATGCACAATTAGAAGAAAGGCTAATGAATATTTGTGAGGTGTGCATCATATTGAGTCAATCTTCATATTCATATAAATATCATTTTACTATGGGTATCTGTATAGTATATGTCCACACAAGACACACTACAAGAATATATGTATATATGCATATATATGCTTATATGCTTGTATTTTGAAATTGAATTAAGTTGTAGTTTTTGCTTTCTCTCTGCTCCTGCTCTGTTTCCTGAGAGGGATCATTCCTATTCACTCTGATGGCTTTCTCCCTCAAGGACCTGAATCTCTCTGTGTCTTTACAAGGAAGTTTTCTTCAGCCTCCCTGGAAGCTCTTCCAGTCTTCCCTCAGGAGAGCTCAGAAGTCCCTGGGATTTAACATTCTCCAAGAGAAGCTATCAACCAATTAAGAACATGATCTCGTGGGAAATTTTAGGGCCTCACTACACTAGGTTACTCAGAACTTCCCAGGAAAGGGCTAATTGCCCTCAGTGGTAGCCTGTTCTAACGAGCATACCCTTTATTGACTTTTCTTGCTTCCCTTTTTCATTCTCCCTACTCCCTCATTTTTGCTTTCTGGAATATCTACCAAATAAACTACAGGCATTCAGATCCTGTCTCAGGAACTCTTTTAGGTGAACATAACCTAAGAAACTAATTTTATGGAATAATTAACAGTCTTCCAAATAGTACTTTATGTAGGTGTAATGATCATTGCTTTTTGTTAATATTATTTAAAGTGGAATCTAGGGACTTTCCTTTGTCACAATTTAATAGAAATGCCAGAAGATTCTGTAGCTGGCAACACATTAGCAATGATTAAATACAATTTATCATCTATGTAAATAAACTAAGAACCAGAAAAAAGAAATCTACATGGTACCCAAGGGCAAATACTAGTCAGTAACTGAACAAGAATCTATATTTTTTCCCAAAAGAAATTTGTCTATGACTTTGAATCTGTTTTTATTGTAGATATTCTTTTTTATATAGAAGGACAAACAAATATGCAGAAAAAACTGCTTAGTCTTCCAAAAATATCACTTAATGAAAACACAGGTCAATCCACCTGACATAACCCAAGTAACTGCACGTTGCTATCCCCAAATCTAAAACATGGGCAGCAGTGAACTCTTCATCAAATTCACTTTGAGTAATAACATTCTTTTATTAATTGATTACCAGTTTTAACCAGCTTTTTGCCCTTATTTCTCAGCAAGTTTGAATACCTCTCTCTAATGTTCCAAAATCTATCCTCTGTAAACCTAACGACTCCCTTTAAGATATACATAAAGATAAATTAAAACTACAGTTGTGTGCCAGGACAGTGGCTCATGCCTGTAATCCCAGCACTTTGGGAGGCCGAAGTAGGCATATCATGAGGTCAAGAGATCTAGACCATCCTGGCCAATGTGGTGAAACCCTGTCTCTACTGAAAATACAAAAATTAGCTGGGCATGGTGGCATACACCTGTAGTCCCAGCTAGTCAGGAGGTTGAGTCAGGAGAATCACTTGAACCCGAGAGGCATAAGATGCAGTGAGTAAAAACATAAAAAACGAAACAAAAAAAAAATGAAACAAACAAACAAAACCAGTTGTCAGTCTTTTATTGTGGGTAGTTGTAATTCTTTATATATCTTAGATAGAAATTCTTTGTAAATCTATATTTTATGAATATTTTCTCTCTGGTTGTGCCTTGGCTATCCAATTTCTCCATCATGCTTCCTGATGAATGTATCTTCAAGTTTTGAAAAGGTCAGTTTACCCACTGTTTGGAGACTTTTCTCCATGGATCTGGCATTTCTGAACATCAGCGAAGTTTGCAAAGCTGCTCTAATGCAGGCTGTAGCATTTTTCATATTCTAGACAAGTAAAAAAAAAGTCTCTCTCCCCTCCCCAGATAAATTTTACAAGGTAATAAGAAATGTCTTATTCCAGATTAGGGGGAAGATTCGTTTCCTGACTAGGGTAATAAAGTAAATAGCTATCTCCATAGGGCAGGATAGTAGGTTTGTCAGCCATTCCTTGTAAGATTGGGTGGATTCCTAAATGCAGCGATCCTTTGTTACAACAGAGACTCTGCTCACCTGGAGCCACCTCTATGACAAGTCTATGGAACTTGGCTACACCGGGACCTGATGTAAACGTGAAATTCACTCTGCCAGTTCTGCTGAGAATAATAAACTGTCTAAATCCATCTGGGCTTATTGTTTCCCTACTGACCAAATCTATGAATATGTGGCAAGTTAAGGTAGCTAATGCAGCAGTCGCTACTGCTTAGGAAGTGCTTGACTGTACAGCAACATTGTTTTTTTCTATTATAGCTATTTCTTTCTATGTCCTATCTAAGAAAACCTTTGCTTACCCTTGAGTTATGAAGACATCTCAAGAAATCACCAAATGTTCTTTGGCTTCATATTTTAGCATTTACGTTGATAGATTTAATGATTTAGAATTAAATTCTTGTTATGATTATAGAGTTGGAGCTTTAGTTTTTTAATTGGATATTCAGTTTGATCAGCAATATCTGTTTAAAATATACCATTGTTTAAAATATACTTCACCTGGAGCATGAAAACCACTAGTTCAATGGATCCCGGGGACATGATGCGGGAAATCCGCAAAGTGTTGGATGCCAATAACTGCGACTATGAGCAGAGGGAAAGCTTCTTGCTCTTCTGTGTCCACACTGATGGGCACGCAGAGAACCTCGTGCAGTGGGAAATGGAAGTATGCAAGCTGCCAAGACTGTCTCTGAACGGGGTCCGGTTTAAGCGGATATCGAGAACGTCCATAGCCTTCAAAAATATTGCTTCCAAAATTGCCAACGAGCTAAAGCTGTAACCCAGTAATTATGATGTAAATTAAGTAGCAATTAAAGTGTTTTCCTGAACACTGATGGAAATGTATAGAATAATATTTAGGCAATAACGTCTGCATCTTCTAAATCATGATATTAAAGTCTGAGGATGAGAGCAAAAAAAAAAAAAATAATAAATAAATAAATAAAATAAAATATACCATTGGATTGCTTAAATACTTTCCTTGAATACCCTGGACTTTTATTTATCTGTATTTGTGAAGAATACGTTAGCTGTACATGGAATTCTGGGGTGATTTCCTTGTAGCATTTTAATGATATAATCCCACTCTCTTCTAGCCTCCATTGTTTCTAAGGAGAAGTCAAAGATAAACATATTGTTGTATTTCGTGTGCTTGTCAGTTTTCTCCAGCTCTTTGAAAATTGTCCTCTCTATCATTGGTTTTAAACAGTTACATTCCCTATACTGTTCCTATTTGTGTGTGTGTGTGTGTGTGTGTGTGTGTGTGCACTCTCAGGCCTGTATGTGTTTTGGAATTTCTAACACTGGACTCAGTAAATTTAATTTGTAAATGTATGTCTTTCAGCAATTTGAAGACATTTTCAGCCATTCAGTTTTCCTTTTCTTATGTCTCATACCTTTTTTCTTTTTCTGGAACTTTGATATTAATTCAAAGTTTTTCTTTTTCAACTTTTTCTCCCAATCTTTTTAATCTTATATTTCAGATTGGATGATTTTGATTTGTCTATCTGCAAGTTTACAGACTTTTTAGTCTGTCTTTCCAATTGAGTGGTAACCCCATTCAAAAATTTTATTGTTGTTGTTTCAAATATTGTGATTTTCAGCTCTACAGCTCTCAATTTTTTCTTAGTTTCTATTTTCTACTCAATATTCTCCTTTGAGGAGTGTTAATCTTAATTTATTGCTCTTTGTTTTGAGTATACATGAAAGGAAATTTCCTATTTATTTACATGCTGGGTAATTTTGGAATGCATTCTGTACATCATGAATAATATACTAGGTAGACTTCAGATACCATTATATTCTTTTGAAGTGTATTGATTTGATTGATTAATTGATTGATTTTTAAAGTCTTAATAGGGAGTCACTTTAGCTGAACTCAAACTTCAGCCTCAGTCTCTTCTGTGGTTTGAAGCAGTTAAAACTGCTATTTACATATTTTGCTCTTAGCTTGGCTCCTTAGATTCTACTAAACACCTGAATAATTCAGGGATCATGCAGAGATTTGGGCAGATTCGTTTTCAAAATGTGAAGATATTCCTCTTTGTATTTATCCTATTCCAGATGTTTACTGCTACATTCTAGCTACTGTGTTCACACTGAACTCTTCATTACAACATTTAAAGATAGTATACCTGTCAGTTTCTACTTAATTTTGGGTCTTCTCTCAAGCACGAAGCCATAAAAATGGAAACAATGACTTTCCACCTTTTTCTTCTTTTGAGTATTAACTTTTCTCAAGTTTACACCTGTTTTTGTCAATTTATTATGCGTTTAAAAAGTTGTTTTTAAAATTTTTGTAGAGTGTATAGTTGTATACACAAGTGGTATCTGGAAAGATTAGGTTGGTAGGAGATATTTCCCTATTACTCTTTTGATTGACCTGTTTAATCTTATTATTTTTAGCCAATAATAAAATCTACTAGCTGATTTGGGTTTGATACTACTAAAGTCTTAGTCAATTTCCTAGGCAGATGTTAATAAAACTCCCTAATAAGTTTTAGCTTCCTGGCTTCCCTTCTATCCATTCATTTAACTCTCAACACTAGCTCAGAGAGCATGTTCCTACCAGTTTTATATTAACATTCAGGTGATTTTATTCATAGCTCTTTCCAGGAATATATAGTTGGTTTTTCCTGGCTCTGCTGACTCCTATAAAGAGTTATATCAGTGATAAACGTCCTCTCCAACAGATTTCTTTGCTATTATGTGACCTTTGCTCTGTCATTTTTCTAGTTTTGTTTAATAAGACTTGGAGATGCTCTCCATTATTGACTTAGTTGATCAATTAATTTACTAATTATGCCCAATAATTCTTCAGTCCTCCACCCCCATGCACATAATTTATTCCAGAAAAGTATTTATATGAAACTTTCAATACTTTTCTAAGTTTTCAAAACTATTTAAAAACTCCATCTATCTAATTATTTATATTTATTGCCTACCCAAGAAAATGAATTTAAAAGTTTTTCCAGTATATCTAAGATAATCATTCACTTTCATCAGAGATTTAGATTTTCTAAATTTAAGAATACTTACAACAGTGTAAGCTGTGAATTGCCAACTTAGTGTAAGACTATACTTGTAAGATATTTGATGTATTATAACAAAATTCATAGAATATATCAATGACTTTGTAATGTTTGAAAATATATTAAAATCAATAACACTTGAACTTTAGGAAAAGTAATTTTCTTCTTTTAAAAGTAAAAATCTTCTAAACTGTCATGTTTTCTAAAATATTTCTGTGAAGTTCTCACATTCCAAGATAAAAACTGACTATAAACAAACAAAAAATTGAACAATTACAGATTTTGATAACTGCCACAAAGTCACTAGGAGACAAAATCAAACAGGATGGGGTGCTTTAATCAGGAAGGACAGAGAAATCCCACTGAAGTGTCTCTTTAAGTAAGAACAATTGGTGAGAAAAATTCAGCTATGCAAAAAATGATCAGTGCATGAGGACCAGAGGGAGCATTAATGGGAGCCAATACAATGAAAACCACCTGTGGCTCATCACATTATAAGCAGTTTATAAATCTACCTGTGCTTCTGGATTTCAGTGACAAAGGTTGTGAAAATGGGAGGAGAGAAAAAAATCAATTACATGAGCTGATTTTGAGGGTGCATAAAAGAGAGATCATTACAGGATTTGTAGGATGACATAAGAAATTTAGATTTTATTTTAATTAACAATAACTATCTGAATAATTATAAGTTGGGGAATGATATGATGTGATTTCCATTTATAGAGAAAGATTTGGCTTCTGAATGGGAGATGAACAGGGGAAGGGGCTCAATTAAAGTGGAAGATGAGCAAGTAATTAATAGTTCTTGCAGTTTCAATTATATGTTTTTCCCTACATCTGTGATCAGACAAGCCCATCCATGTGGTCTGTACCTGGGAGTCATACTTATTCCCAAAATCTTTAGCCTCTGGATAAATCAAGCTGTTAAATCAAGCTTTTATCTCAGAGGATTTGGTAACCACAGTAACACTGGTTATAAAGTATCAGCTACCTCTGCTCTCTTAATGCCCTATTTTGTTAGAATTAAATTGGGATCCAACCATTTGTTGAGAATCAAGAGTCATACTTTCTCATAGACTGTTCTTTAAAAGGTGCTATTTTCTATAGCATGAATGTGAAACAGGACTTGAGAATTGGATACAGTTTTAAGTATATGTAATAGTTACCAAAGCTTTATAAGCACAATGTATTACATAAATAATATAACCCCAGTTCAGGCTTGACCTGTCTTATCTTTCTCACACAGTGATGACAATTTAGGGCCTCTCTTCTCAGTTTCTGAAGTTTATTTTACAGCCCTTAACTCTGCTCCTGAGTGTTGTTGTTAAGAAAAAAAGAATTTTTTATTCTGACAACTCCAATATCCTTTGCATTTTCTGCAAATGAGTGAAAGAAAGATATTGTGTAAAGGGATTTGATTTGTACCACAATAGTTCCTTTTCCTCAGCTAAAGTAGAGAACATGGAACAAATTTACATTAAATGTAAGCTCTTATGAAGGAAGAAATAAGCATTTGGGTTTGAAATATGTTGAGCAACTATTTTTATGAAGGGAAAGTCATTTTGTTCAGCTGTGATTTTAGTTCCAACTAACAAAGGCTCACTCTAAGTACTCATTTTCTACTTCCAGATGTCTTGTTGGTTAAGTTTTAAATCTTCCGCATTGTACCTTTCTTCCCTAACAGGTAGATACCAGACAATGTTGGCTGTGCTGTTAAATTTTTCAGCTCGGTGGTAATAAAATACCACCAGTGGAAGCTATTTCATGGCCTTTTAACAATGTAGATAGATAGATTCAGAACAGAGAAATGTATCTGGCCATGCAAGATACATTGTGCTCTCATTTAATTGATGACAGATCTATTAGCTGAGCAATACAGGCCTCCAAATGGATTTTGTGCATCCATCCCAGTTACTTTTTTTTTTTTTTTTTGGTCTGTCAACGAAATTTTTGAAAGATACTGAAAGGTTAAACCACTGGTGGTCATGGTTAATAGGAAACATTAGAATAGCAGATGGTGGGATAAACCATAAATGCACAGCTTGAGTATCTTCTTGAGCCCCAGGAGACAGAATAATAGACGCAAGCATAGCTGTGTCTCATTTACTAAAACACATGTTACCTTTCTTGCCCTCAAATAAAAAGGATTCTGGTAGCATAACTATGTCAACAGCAATAAAAAATCACTATAAATATGAAGATAGGACCATGGCCTCCCTCTCACTGCTCGTCTATTTGTTTTGATGGTTGTCAGTGACCTTGCACTCAGTGTATGGTCGTGTTTAGACCAGGCAATACAGCTAGCAATATACTTTCTGGCAGTGAAAGAAATTACTTGATATTTAAGGTCAGCTTCATAGGTCATCTTGCATGGCCCTACACTCTGACAGTTCCCTCAGACCTTGGAGAAATTAAGCTGCCTTTTGCTGTAGTGAATTGAAATGCCAATTAAAATTGCTTTTACACAAGAAGAAAATATAATAAATATAATATTGATTACTATGAATGGAAATCTATGGGTAGAGTCACCTTTACAGTTGGCTTAATTAATGAACATTTCAAGCTCCGTTTAATCACATTTTCCTATCTCAGATCTCAGTCTTTCTGGTCTTAATTTCAGATCATCAGAACTGGTGAAGAAACCCCAGGTGGCGTATCTAAATGACAGAGAGTGCCTCTTCTTGTTATTCTCAACATTACCAGTGAAGAGAGATTTCAGAAGCCCAGAAGAAAACCTCTTACATTTCATTGGTCCAAATTTAATCAAATTCTAATTCAAAATGAATGCTCTTGATGTGGGGAACACTACATACCCATCAGCTTACGCCTGGTTCTTGAACAAGTCAGTGGTAAAGAGCATGTTTTCTCTAATAAACTTTAAAAAATTAAAGCTCATACTTTCATGGATTTTAGAAAACTGATTACAATGCCAATGTCACCCTACCCCTGCCCTACAAATGATCATTTTTGATGTGGGTGAATGATTTGCAGTTATTAGTATGTAGAGTTTTCATTGATAATTGGAGGAAGCAGGTAAAATAAAGCTCCCTCTTCTGTGTAATACTCGCTTTGGGTTTGGTCTTCCTATTCCACGTGGCGGTGCGATACATTTGGTTGCTTCCTTCTCCTGCCACTGAGAGGCTGAGAAGGTCCTGAATGTTCTAGCAGCAGGCATGTAAATATGTCATCTTTTACTCTAGACTTGTGGGATAAAAACCTGCCTTCAGTTCTTTCTCCTTCCCTTCTCCAACAAAGTAGTAAAATCCACAGGAATAAAAGCAGACTACACTGTAAAAGACAGTTGCTAAATAAAGTAAAATAAAACAGAAAAAAATTGCCAGTTCCCTATGTAGGTCAAAGGAGAACTTGCATCTGATATACAATTCAACATATATTGTAAAAATAATACATTATGTAGACTTTACCCAGTAATCCCATTACTGGGTATATAACCCAAAGAATATAAGCCACTCTACCATAAAGACATATGCATGCATATTTTTATTGCAGAACTATTCACAATAGCAAAGATATGGAATAAACCTAAATGCCCTTCAACATTAGACTGAATAAAGAAAATATGGTATATAGCATGGAATACTACAAAGCCATAAAAAAAGAATGAGGACATTTTCTTTCTGGCAACATGGATGGAGCTGGAGGCCATTATCCTAAGTGAACTAACATAGGAACATAAAAAACAAATACCTCATGTTCTCACATATAATTGGAAGCTAAACTTCAAGTACATATGGACACAAAGAAGGGAACAGCAGACACTGGGGCCTACATGAGATAGAGGGTGAGGATAGTAAAACTGTTAGGTAATATGTTTAATACCTGGGTGATGAAATAATTCATACACCAGGTTATCTATGACACACAATTTACCTCTGTAATAAACCTGACCATTTACCCCTGAACCTAAAATAAAAGTTAAAAACAAAAAAGAATTTGGTTAATCATCCTGACGATAAAGGCAAAATTGCCTTAATTATGGCAAACATATGACCCTTATGAAACTGATAACGTTAAAAGGTGAGGGATCTAGGGTCCTAGCCTAATAGCTCCTTTCCCTAAAGCCATTTTTAAGTCTACTTATGTCGGTCTATAGCCAATTAGAGTCTCATTTATACTGATCTACTTTAAGATGTAAAATGCCATTTCAGGTTGTAAAACATAAAACAATATACTCAATTTTTATTAGTACTAATGTGGAGCAGTTTGCACTTATTTTTTTTTTAATATTAAGATGTAATCCAACCAATCATCTTATAATACTGAGCATTCAAAATAGACGGTCATGGATGGTACCTGTGTTTTCACTAACTATTCTAAAACAAGAGAGATGAGTAACAAACACTTGTCATTATAACTGGTTTAATTTTGGTAATAATTCATAATTTCAATGTTAGTTTGAACATTTTTCAGAGTCAAGGATAAATGTATCAGGACAGATTATAGTACTGAGTTTCCGTTAGATGAAAGATGAGTTTGAATGTCTGATAATAAATGGCAATAAACATTGGAAGCAAGAGATAAAAACTTGAATAGCAAACAATATTATATTCAAAGCCTTATTTTTTTATCTGAAAATGTTTAGGTAGGCTTCTCCATATCTAACATGCCGTGAATCAATTATTGCAATCCTTGCTGAATAACACTGGACCCACTATGAATTGGACCACAGTAGGTCTCCCAAGATCCTGTGTAAATAACTCATGTCCCAAATTATTCTCAGCATATTGTGATTCTCTTTTAATAATTTCTTCTTAGAAAATGCATTTTAAATTTTGATAATTCATGAGTACCATGATGTGACTAATCAATAAATTTACTTCCTTAATCAGAACTTGGCTTTTAACAGAAACACGAGTGTCTAAATTAATGCTGTCCGATAGAAAAATAATATGATTCACAAATGCAAGCCACGTAGAAGAGTGTACATTTTGTAGTCACATTTTAAATAGTAAAAGGAAAAGTAGCTGTGATTAATTTTAGTGATATGTTTTATTTAAACTGGTACATATTTTAGAACATAATTAAAATTTTAAAAATTACTAATGGAATATTTTGCATTTATTTTTTTGAGATAGAGTTTCACTCTTGTTGCCCAGGCTACAGTTCAGTGGTGCGATCTCAGCTCACTGCAACCTCTACCTCCCAGGTTCAAGAGATTCTCCTGCCTCAGCCTCTCGAGTCTGGTATTACAGGCATGTGCCACCACGCCTGGCTAATTTTTTGTATTTTTAGTAGAGATGGGGTTTCTTCATGTTGTTCAGGCTGGTCTGAAACTCCCGACCTCAGGTGATCCGCCAGCCTCAGCCTCCCAAAGTGCTGGGATTACATGCATACATATATATATATATATATATATATATATATATATATATACACATACACATATATATATATACACACATATATATATGTGTATATATATGTGTATATATATATGTGTATATATATATATATGTGTGTATATATATATATGTATATATGTATGTGTGTGGAAAAGTAAATGTGGTAAACCTAACAATAACAGAATCTACAAAGTGGAAGTGTAGTTGTTTACTATGAATCAGTTTGATTTTCCTTCTTTAAAGTTTTTCCTACTAAAATATTGTGAAAATGTGGATGGAATTAAGAGTTTTTCTGGCCAAAATTTATACTATGCTATGATATGACCAGTACACATACATTAAATAAAATATTAGAGAATATGGGATCTTCTGAAGAAGGCAAAGCTTTCTAGATGGAAGCTAGAAGATGTATGAAGAAATGACAAGCAAGAAAAACACTAAGTATAAATAAATATTGATGCCACATAACAACAATAATAGAGACGTATGCCAAGTGCATGTTATTGTTATATAATATTTACTATTTAAAATAAATAAAATTGTCCCTAATAACAATAAAATCATATTTTTGTGGAGTAATTTATGAGAATGTTATTAAAATATTAGTAAGGAGAGTGGATCAATTTCAGTTCATCACAACAAAAAATAAAATAATCAATTCAAAACAAGATAAAAAAAGCAAGAAAAACGGAGATGATTACACAAATAGAAATGACTTTTTAAAAAGTCATTAAAAAATAAATTATGTGTATAAATGTAAATAATATGCTCCACACTCAAGTTGCATATAAAGATTGCAAAACTGTATAAAATTTTCTCAATTATTTGTCATTTACAAAGGTAATGTTTAAAATATAAAGACATATGAGTAAAAATGAATAGATAAGCATAAGCTATGCAAATACTGCTATTAATGTTAAAATATTAATGTCAAAATAGACTTCAAACCAAAAAGCATTACTAGTGATAGACATTGAATAATGCTGAATAATTTAGTTAATTAAGAAATTATAAAGTTTTATAAGTATACAAAAAAATTGACAAAAACAATGGAAAAATAAACAAACCAATAATTTTGACAGGATTACTCCAACTCTCTCAAAAACTCATGAGTAAACACACCAATATCCGTAAAGATAAAATAAAGACTTGGACATCACAATCAGTAAAATGAATGGTGAAGATATTGAACTCCTTAAATTGCAGAGTGTACTTTCTTTTCAGGTACACACTGAACATTTACAAAAATTGACCATATGTTGTGCCATACAAGAAGTCTTCATAAATAAATGTTTATGTTGAAAATCATACACATCATCTTATCTTACTGAAGATCAAACTAAAAATTAATAAATATGATAACTGGAAAATCCTTATGTTGAGTATTGAAAAATGCACTTCTAAATAGCACATAGATCAAATAAGAAATCATAATTTTAAATATAAATATTTTAATTATCTAAAAGATAATGAAAATTTTAAAAATATGCAATGTTTTATTGTCACAATTGGCTGGTGGTTATATGACATTTTCTTGGTGACAAACTACTGAGCTATAGATGTTTATTTTGTGGGATTTTCTGTCCCTGGAATATATTTTTACAATACGATGCTTAAGGAGAAGCGCATTACTCTGGTACTTTGGTCACAGAAAGTAAGATAAGAGAATTCAAGATATCAATGAAAATATAATGATATGAGATGGTGAAGAAAAAATATTGTTGAGTATTTTTTAATATGTTTTATAATTTTCCCTAAGCTAAAAGGATATTTAACTTTATGTTCTATTTTTTTATTAACATTAGGAAAAACAACCTCTTTATGTAACACACACATAAATAACAGGTAGTGGTTACTCCAGATTCTGGAACCTAAATTCACTTTGCAGATTCACCAACCACTACTCCTGTACCTTTAAAGAAGTAAACATATCTCTCTGTGTCTCATTTTTCTCATCTGTAAAACAATAATATAATTCTTTGTTCTATGTGAGTATACTCACATAGAGTATATTTTTTATGTTATTATTTATATTTTATTTTATTTTTTATTATATTTTTATTTTATTTATTATTATATTATATTATTTTATTTTATTTTATTATTAAAACAATAATTATATTATTGTTTTTCATTATTATTAAAATGACTAAAACGGCTCCTGGCCCATAGTCATTGTTCAATAATTGTTAGCTGTGTTTTATTCTCTATCATATTCTCAGTTTGCAATGTAATTTTAATATAAGAATAATCTTTTACAAATCAGAAAAGTATCTGTAACTATGCAATTGGACCACAAAGAATCTGGTATTCCTAATTAAATAAAAACTACTCCATTGGATTAACTGCTTTTACTCAATCTATTTCCACTTAAATTTCCAATGATGTTCATTAGATTATGAACAACTTCTCTTTGGTAATTCTGAGGATTAAACAGCTATGCTTTCTCTCACATGAAATATCAGCTTTTACAACAAACATATTACAATATTCATGATTACAATTTAATTGAAAACATTTTCCTTGGAGGGAAAGTCTCTTGGTAACTTAGTGATAAATTTATGTTTTTAAATCCGTATGATTAGTACCTCATTTATAAATAAATTCAGTGCCACATTATTTCTTAACTGAGGTAGTATTTTATGTTACTATACAACAAATCACCACAAATTTATTAGCTTAATATCTATTTATTAGGTCAGAAATCTGGCATGATGTGTGTTGGTTCTCTGCTTACAGTATTGCAAGGCTGAAATCAAGCTATTTGTTGGGCTGAATTTTTAGCTGGAAGATCTGCAGAGAAATATTTGAGCTGATGCAGTTGTTGGTAGAAGTCAGTTACTTGCTGTTGTAAAACTGACACTTCCATTTCCTCTTTAGCTATAAGTTGGGAGTCACCCTCTGCTCTTAGAAGCCAGCCATACTCCTTCCTAGGTGGAGCCCTTCAACACCAGCAAAAGGATGTCAAGTCCTTCGACTTTGAATCTCTCACTTTCCCTTGTATCACCAGCCAAAGAAAACACTCTGCTTTTTTTTTTTTTTTTTTTT
>PVKV010013013.1:0-63120 GCA_004027835.1 Alouatta palliata | reverse complement strand
CCACTGCGCCGGCTGAAACCGCAGGCGCTGGCGTTTTTTTGCCTGGGAAATCTCCTGGCCTGGCTGTCTGTTTCAGTCCCCTTTTTTAATCAAATGAATGGGCGGCTCTGCCTTCCCGGAGTTCCAATTGCCAGCTAAAACGGCACCCGGACCCACGTATTTTGTATGGGGAACTGCTGCGCCGGGGCGCCGCTCCAAAGAGGGGCGGCGAAAACGCCCGCACAGGCGAAAACAGCTGAGCCGGCGAAAACAGCCGCGCCGGCCAAACCAGGTGCGCTGGCGACCCGTGGGGCTCCTCCCCCTGGGAATCTCCTGGTCGGTGGGCAATAAAAATCCGTCTGGGAATGTGGCGTCCACTCACCCTCCATGCTTTCACTGGAAGCTGCAATCCTCAGCTGCTCCTAATCGGCCATCTTGGATCGGTCCTATTCTCCTGTTTTCTCTGTGTGTGTTCTAAAAAGGACTTGTGCATCCTCTGGACCCTCTGCCTCAAAGGCAAGTCTGTCTCTGCTCTTACTTCGCATGCCACGTGACTTCTTAAACACATATTCCCAGAGCTCTTACTGCATTTGAGAGGCAGGAAAGACATGGATTCTCTTGTGGATATCTCCTGAGATTTATATTTGTTCTTGTTCTTACCCTACCAGCTTGGATGACCTTCAACTCTTCCCCTGTCTGCTGGCACATTGTTGGGACAGACACTAACTGGAACTCTGGCTCTCCCAGCTCCTTATGACGTACTATATGCTTTTCCTTCCTGTTACACCCCAGAGCCAGGTTTCCTGGTGACTTCTGAAGCAGTTTGTCTGTCTGCATGGAGTCTTACCCTGGCCCTTTAAGGATCCTACCTATTTGCTTTTTTTGAGTTAGCATCCCTTTAGGAGGGGGAAAATTCTTTCTTTGCCATTTGTGGCAAAGGAATAATTTCCCCTCCTTTGCCAGTTGTTAGTCCAAGTCCTCTGGAGGTTACTACTTTACATCAAGAGGGAAAATAAATGTTGCCCTCTTGAATCCAAGGGCTGCTATTTTTGCAAGCAGATGAAGGCTTTCCATGAGTATTCTTCTCGCTCCCTCCCACTTCTTCCTGTAGTCTTCATTTCTCTAATTATTTCCATACCCTTCTCAACGTGAATTAGGACCCTGAGGGTCATATTCAAAAGGAATGCAGAGGAAAGTCTAGCCCCCTTGTGGCAGTTAGCTAAAAAACAGCCTTCTTGTCTACTTAATATGGGAAATGGGAATTTGAGAAAAGATGTCGTTTTTTATTGCTAGAATGCTCCCAGCAAGAGTCACTATAAAGTCATGGAGACAAGGATATAGGCTGGCCCCAGGCTGCAGGTGCAAAAGACAAAAGTACCCATAAGACAGAGATGAAGGGTGCTCCCAGGCTAACAGGTTATCATTAAACAGAAATGAAAGGTTAGGGGTACGCAGTGAGACTGGTCATTCTGGAACTTTAAGGATGAACAGGCAGCCCACTGTTCACTCCAATATCTCTTTGTTCTCAAGTGGGTAATTGTGATGAGATGGGACCAAGAGTACACAGTAAGACCAGTTCATTCCAGAACCCAAAGGATGATGGGGGAATGCCCCATTCAGGATAATAGGAATGTAGAAGGAATGTCCTCTTTTTTCTTTTTCCATTTTTTCTCCTCCATTCTTTTTGCAGATGGGTAATCACATCCCATATCCCAGAACATGCCCCTTGATGCATCCCACAAATCTAGGAGAAGTTTGGTTGTCCCAAATGTTAAGACAAAAAACTAGTTTTCCTTTGTAACCCTGTTTGGCTTAAAAATAAACTGGGAGGAAATTACAAGAGTCAGCTTTGTAACCTGGTGCCCCTGTGCCGGAGGGCCTCAGATTAGCCTTCTCAGTCTTTGATAACTGAGAGTAAAATAAGAATGACAGGGCTAAGAAAAAGGAGAAATGTAGGGACAAGAGGCAGGCTCAACTGCTGGCTGCTTGACAAGTTCTCCAGCCTACTCTGGATTGCCCTAAGGACACTCGTACAGGACAAAGCCAAGTGGCAACTCTGGAGGCAGCAAGTAAAACTAGGAATTTCCCTTTTGCTTTCCAGGGCTGCCTACTCTGTGCTAATCTCCTTCTCTAAGGAACTCCCCTCCAAATCCTATTGGGTAATGGGGCCAATGGCACCCCCTTCCTCTAAAAGAAGAGATTCACACCCCTTTGAGCAAAAATATACTTTCCAAATGGGTGCCTGTATAATATTTACCTGACCTCTGAATTCATCTTTCTAATAGCTGTATTTCTTCTGGGAAAGCTACCTAAATCTTTAACCAGCAACTTCAGCCTGGATGGTCTTACCTCAGAAATAGCCCACCACTATTTGGACAAGCCCTAGCAAAAACATAACTGAGCAGTTTCTTGATGGGGAGATAACTTCTGCAGTATATAAATAACCTTAACCTCGTTTGCTTCCCCTTCACATTCAGAACAAATCTTAACTTTCTAACAGAAGGAAAACAACTTTTGTCTAATTCAAAGGTTATAAAGGTAAAGAGGTATTTTTGGTAAGGAAGATGATAAAGAAAAGAGATTTTATATATGAGAAAGGATCTTGTATGGTAAATTATTGTCCTAAAGTAAAATGACTGGTTGTTTAAAAAGAGCAATGTTTAGGACCAGTCAATCCAAGCATGCCATACATGGTCTGTGTAAACTGTGAAAAGATTCGTGAAAGGGATTTTATAAAAGAAATGTTCTACAATTTTAAAGGTTATTAGACCTACTAAATAAATGCTTCATAAACTGCCACTATGGCTCTTAACTGTGCAACTTGTCTATTTTAAAGCTATGTATTGCCTGGAAACTTAGAGAGTTAGCCATTCCCCCAGCTATGCTGGAAAGAGTCAGACCTTATCTGCACTTGTGTCTAGTGAATTGCTTCCTTACCAGATTTTTCACCAAAAGCAAAAGTTGTGAAGAGTTAGCAGCATAACATGTTCTTGAGACTACTGAAAAAGCAGTCTCACATGTAAGCTATGCAAGGAAAGTAGAATTTGCTTTTGTTAAAAAATTATAAGAAAGTATGGAAATGTAAATTTTGCCTAGTTCGGAGGGTTAGAGAATTGTTTTTTGTTAGATGGGATAAAGCTGAAGGTTTGACCAAGTTGTGAAAGGTTTGTGAAAAATTAATCCTATAAAAGAAATTCTGTGTGTCAACATTAGCTAAAATTAACGGACTATTCAGTTTATTCATAAATTAAAGCACAACAGAGTGTGATTAAAGCATTAATCTACTTTTTATTAAAATGTTATTGGTACATGTTCTGAAATTATGTGAAACTCCTATAATTCTAATGTAACAGTATAAATTATTAGTAATAATTATAAATTGTTATGTTAAATTGTTGTGTGCCACAGGGGTAACAAACTTCTTTGTCAATTGTGTTTTTGACTGTGGCAACCTTAAGGCTTTTTTTTTTTTTCATTTACAGACAATTATTGTCTTGTTTTAGAGCTCTTTAAAAGGTGGTTTTATAATCAGCTATAGAACTCTTACAGGTGCTTCTAAATGCAGGCTTCTGATAACTTTGGAGATTGTGACATTAGAATAAAGAAAAAACTTTCAGGACTCTCATTGGAGAGCTAAAATGTTCATGAATAATATCAAGCAGAACAAAAATTAACTGCATGGACTAAACTAATAGAAGATTAAAATAGTCCTTTTATGGTTTTTTGCTCAAAATGTTGCTAATCCTTTGTTTTTCAAAACCAATAAAACTTTTCTTTTGAGCTGTTTATAGCTTTAAGAATTGAGTACTCCTGTAAACAAATTGAAGTGCATTTATTTCTCTCTACCTGCTTTCTTCAAAATTTGGAAACTACTTGTGAGTATTCTTAACTTATGGCAGTGTAGTTATATTTGCATAAATGCAATAATAATCTGTTTTCTTTTGCAACAGAACACAACTGGCGAAGCTGGTTATTTTACCAAGGCTTTCACTGGAATGATATGCATTCATTTAAGGAATCAAATTTGATTTATAGAGCCAATAAAAGCACCTTGGGAAAACATACCTTGTCTACACAGTCCCTGTACAGGGTTCCCAACCTGTGGTCTGTAAAGAAGGTCATTTTCTAACAGGTCCAGGAGCCCCAGGTTATCATGGGACCTCAAGAGGAGAGGAATTTACTCAAGTCATACAGGTATTTGATGGTACAAACCTGTAGCTGGGCTTAAGCCTTAAAAATAAAGTCCTCTACTTCCATCAAGATGGCCAAATAGGAACAGCTCTGGAGCACAGTTCCCAGTGAGAGCATTGCACAAGGCGAATGATCTCTGCGTTTCCAACCAAGGTACCAGGTTCATCTCAAGGGGACTGGTTGGACAGTGGGTGTACCCCAAGGAAGACAAACTGAGGCAGGGTGGGGTGCTGCCTCACCTGGGAAGTGCAAAAGACTTGAGGACACCCCCTCCTACCCAAGGGAGGCCATCAGGGACTTCTCCGGACACTCCAGCGCAGATACTATGCTTTTTTCACATTCTTTACAGCCCACAAACCAGGAGATTCCCGCAAGGTATCCAGCACAAAACTGGGCAGCTGTTTTAGCTGGTGCCATGGGTTTCCAGCACAAAACTGGGCAGTTGTTTTAGCTGGCACCTAGAAGGCTGTGAGACAGAACTGCCCATTTCCCTGAAAAAAAGGGAGCAGAAGACAGGGAGCCAAGTGATCTGGCTCGACAGGTCCCACCCTCAAAAAGACAAACAAACTGAAACCCACTGGCTTGATTTTTGCAGCCAGCACAGTAGTTTGAGCTCAACTTGGGACTGTTGAGCTTGGTGTGGGGAGGGGCATCCACCATTACCAAGGCAGTCCACCATTACCAAGGCAGTTCTAACCTTGCCTGTATAAACAAAATCACAAGGAAGTTTATACAACAGCTGGGCGGAGCCTGTGGGAGCTTAGCAAGGCCTCTGCAGGCAGACTGTGACTAGACTCCCTCCTTGCTGGGCAGGGCATCTCTGAAAAAAGGTAGCAGCCCAGGAGGGACTTATAAATAAAGCTCCACCTTCCCAGGACAAAGCACCTAAGAAAAAGGGCAGTTGTCAATTCCACTTCAGCAGACTTATACATCCCTGCCTAGCAGCTCTGAAGGGAGAAATGGAGCTCCCAGCACAGCATTTGAGCTCTGATAAGGGACAGATTGCCTCTTCAAGAGGCTTCCTGACCCCTGTATATCCAAAGAGACACCTCATAAAGAAGAGCTCTGGCTGACATCTGGCGGGTATCCTTCTGGGATGAAGCTACTAGAGGATGGAACAGGCAGCAATCCTTACTGTTCTGTAGCCCCCATGGGTGATTCCCAGGCAAGCAGGGTCTGGAGTGGACATCCAGAAGTCCTGTACCAGAGGGACCTGTTATAAGGAAAACTAAAAAACAGAAAGAAATAGCTTCAACATCAACAGAAAGGATGTCCACTCAGAGACCCCATCTGAAAGTCACCAACTTCAAAGACCAAAGGTAGATAAATCCATGAAGATTGGAAGAAACCAGCACAAAAAGGCTGAAATCACCAAAAACCAGAAAGCCTCTTCTCTTCCAACGGATCATAACTCCTCACCAGCAAGGGAACAAAACTGATGGAGAATGAGTTTGACAAATTGACAGAAGCAAGCTTCAGAAGGTGGGTAATAACAAACTTCTCTGAGCTAAAGGAGCATGTTCTAATCCAATGCAAAGAAACTAAGAACCGTGAAAAAAGGTTAGACAAAATGCTACCTAGAATAACCAGCTTAGAGAAGAACATAAATGACTTGATGGAGCTAAAAAACACAGCATGAAAACTTAGCGAAGCATACACAAGTTTCAATAGCTGAATAGATCAAGCAGAAGAAAGGTTATCAGAGATTGAAGGTCAACTCAATAAAATAAAACAAGAAGGCAAGATTAGAGAAAAAAGAGTGAAAAGAAATGAACAAAGCCTCCAAGAAATATGGGATTATGTGAAAATACCTAATCTATGTTTGATTGGTGTACCTGAATATGATGGGGAGAATGAAACCAAGCTGGAAAATGTTCTTCAGGATATTATCCAGGAGAACTTCCCCAATCAAGTGAGGCAGGCCAACATTCAAATCCAGGAAATACAGAGAACACCACAAAGATATTCCTCAAGAAGAGCAACCCCAAGGCACATAATTGTCAGATTCACCAGGGTTGAAATGAAGGAAAATGCTAAGGGAAGCCAGAAAGGAAGGTTGGGTTACCAATAAAGGGAAGTCCATCAGATTCACAGCAGATCTCTCAGCAAAAACCCTAAAAGCCAGAAGAAAGTGGGGGCCAATATTCAACATTCTTAAAGAAAAGGACTTTCAACCCAGAATTTTATATCCAGCCAAACTAAGCTTCATAAGTGAAGGAGAAATAAAATCCTTTGTGGACAAGCAATTGCTGAGAGATTTCTTCACCACCAGGCTTACCTTACAAGAGCTCCTGAAGGAAGCACTAAACATGGAAAGGAACAACCAGTACCAGCCACTGCAAAAATGTACCAAACGATAAAGACCATCAACACAATGAAGAAACTGCATCAACTAACCGGCAAAACAACCAGCTAGTATCAAAACGGCAGGATCAAATTCACACATAACAATATTAACCTTAAATGTAAATGGGCTAAATGCCCCAATCAAAAGACAGAGACTGGCAAATTGGATAAAGAGTCAAGACCCATCAGTGTGCTGTATTCAGGAGAACCATCTCACATGCAAAGACACACATAGACTCAAAATAAAGAGACGGAGGAAGATTTATTAAGCAAATGGAGAGAAAAAAAAAGCAGAGATTGCAATCCTAGTCTTTGATAAAATGGACTTTAAACCAACAAAGATCAAAAAAGACAAAGAAGGGCATTACATAATGGTAAAGGGATCAATGCAACAAGAAGAGCTAACTATTCTAAATATATATGCACCCAATA
This sequence comes from Alouatta palliata, assembly GCA_004027835.1. Classification (NCBI taxonomy): domain Eukaryota; kingdom Metazoa; phylum Chordata; class Mammalia; order Primates; family Atelidae; genus Alouatta; species Alouatta palliata. The sequence continues at coordinate 56,172 of PVKV010013013.1, read as the reverse complement.
CAGGAGCACCCGGATACATAAAGCAAGTTCATAGAGACCTACTAAAGAGACTTAGACTCCCACACAATAATAGTGGGAGACTTTAACACTCCACTGTCAATATCAGACAGATCAATGAGACAGAAAATTAACAAGGATATCCAGGACTTGAACTCAGATCTGGACCAAGTGTATCTAATAGACATTTACAGAACTTTCCACCCCAAACCCATAGAATATACATTCTTCTCAGCACCACATCACACTTACTCTAAAATTGACCACATAATTGAAAGTAAATCACTCCCCAGCAAATGTAAAATAATGGAAATCATAACAACCAGTCTCTCAGACCACAGTGCAATCAAATTAGAACTCAGGATTAAGAAACTCACTTGAAACCACACAACTACATGGAAACAGAACAACCTGCTACTGAATGATTACTGGATAAATAATGAAATGAAGGCAGAAATAAAGATGTTCTTTGAAACCAATGAGAATGAAGACACAAATGTACCAGAATCTCTGGGACACATTTAAAGCAATGTCTAGAAAGAAATTTATAGCAATAGATGACCACATGAGAAGTAAAGAAAGACCTATAATCGACATCCTATCATCACAATTAAAAGAACCAGAAGAGCAAGATCAAACAAATTCAACAGCTAGCAGAAGACAAGAAATAACTAAGATCAGAGCAGAACTGAAGGAGATAGAGACACAAAAACCCTTCAAAAAATAAATAAATCCAGGAGCCGGTTTTTTGAAAAAAATCAATGAAATATTGCTAGCCAGACTAATAAAACAGAGAAGAGAGAAGAATCAAATAGCTGCAATAAAATATCCCCACTGATTCCACAGAAATACAAACCACCATCAGAGATTACTACAAACACCTCTCTGCATGTAAACCAGTAAATCCAGAAGAAATGGATAAATTCCTGGACACTTACACCCTCCCAAGACTAAACCAGGAAGAAGTTGAATCCCTGAATAGACCAATAACAAGGTCTGAAGTTGAGGCAGCAATTAATAGCCTACCAACCAAAAAAAAGTCCAGGACCAGATGGGTTCCCAGCCCAATTCTACCAGACATACAAAGAGAAGCTGGTACCATTCCTTCTGAAACTATTCCAAACAATATAAAAAGAGGGAATCCTCCGTAACTCATTTTATGAGGCTAACATCATCCTGATACCAAAATGTAGCAGAGACACAACCAAAAAAGAAAACTTCAGGCTAATATGCATTATGAAAATTGATGCAAAAATCTTCAATAAAATACTGGCAAACCGAATCCAACAGCACATCAAAAAGCTTATCCATCATGATCAAGTAGGCTTCATTCCAGGGATGCCAAGGCTGGTTCAACATACACAAATCTATAAACACAATCCATCACATAAACAGAACCGAAGACAAAAACCACATGATTACCTCAATAGATGCAGAGAAGGCCTTCGACAAAATTCAACAGCGCTTCATGCTAAAAACTCTCAATAAATTATATATTGATGAAACGTACTCAAATTAATAAAAGATATTTATGACAAACCCATAGCCAAGATCATACTGAATGTGCAAAAACTGGAAACATTCCCTTTGAAAACTGGCACTAGACAAGTGTGCCTTCTCTCACTACTCCTGTTCAACAAAGTATTGGAAGTTCTAGCCAGAGCAATCAGGCAAGAAAAAGACATTTTTAAGGTATTCAATTAGGAAAAGAGGAAGTCAAATTGTCTCTATTTGCAGACAACATGATTGTATATTTAGAAGACCCCATCGTCTCAGCCCAAAATCTCCTTACGATGATAAGCATCTTTAGCAAATTCTCAGGACACAAAATAAATGTGCAAAAATCAAAAGCATTCTTATACACCAATAACAGACAGAGAGCCAAATCATGAGCAAATTCCCATTCACAATTGCTACAAAGAGAATAAAACACATAGGAAGACAACTAACAAGGGATGTGAAGGACTTCTTCAAGGAGAACTACAAACCACTGCTAAAGGAAATAAGAGATGACACCAACAGATGGAAAAACATTCCATGGTCATGGTTAGGAAGAATCAGTATAGTGAAAATGGCCATACTGCCCAAAGTAATTTATAGACGCAATGCTATCCCCATCAAGCTACCATTGACCTTCACAGAACTGGAAAAAAACACTTTAAACTTAATATGGAACCAAAAAAGAGCCTGCATAGCCAGGACAATCCTAAGCAAAAAGAGCAAAGCTGGAGGCATCACACTACCTGACTTCAAACTATACTACTAAAGTAATCAAAACAGCATGGTACTGGTACCAAAACAGAGACATAGATCAATGGAACAGAACAGAGGCCTTGGAAGTAACGCCACACATCCACAACCATCTGATCTTTGACAAACCTGACAAAAACAAGCAGTGGGGAAAGGATTCCCTGTTTAACAAATGGTGTTGGGGAAACTGGCTAGCCATGTGCAGAAAGCTGAAACTAGACCCCTTCCTTACACCTTATACAAAAATCAACTCCAGATGGATTAAAGATTTAAACATAAGAACAAACACCATGAAAACCCTAGAAGAAAACCCATACCATTCAGGACACAGGCATAGCCAAGGACTTCATGACTAAAACACCAAAAGCAATGGCAACAAAAGCCAAAATAGACAAATGGGATCTAATTAAACTTAAGAGCTTCTGCACAGCAAAAGAAACAATTATTAGAGTGAACCGGTAACCAACAGAATGGGAAAAAATTTTTGCAAGCTACCCATCTGACAAAGGGCTAACATCCAGAATCTACAAAGAACTAAAACAAATTTACAAGAAAAAAACAAACAACCCCATCAAAAAGTGGATGAAGGATATGAACAGATCCTTTTCAAAAGAAGGCAAGTATGCAGCCAACAGACATATGAAAAAATGCTCATCATCACTGGTCATTACAGAAATGCAAATCAAAACCACACTGAGATACCATCTCATGCCAGTTAGAATGGTGATCATTAAAAAATCTGGAGACAACAGATGCTGGAGAGGATGTGGAGAACAGGAACGCTTTTATACTGTTGGTGGGAGTGTAAACTAGTTCAACCATTGAGGAAGACAGTGTGGCGATTTCTCAAGGATCTAGAAGTAAAAATACCATTTGACCCAGCAATTCCATTATTGGATATATATCCAAAGGATTATAAATTGTTCTATTATAAAGACACACGCACAAGTATGCTTATTGCAGCACCATTTACAATAGCAAAGACTCGGAACCAACCCAAATGCCCATCAATGATAGACTGGATAAAGAATATTGTGGCACATATACACCATGGAATACTATGCAGCCATAAAAAAGGATGAGTTCATGTTCTTTGCAGGGACACGGGTGAAGCTGGAAACCATCATTCTTGGCAAACTGACACAAGAACAGAAAACCAAACACTGCATGTTTTCACTCATAAGTGGCTGTTGAACAATGAGAACACATGGACACAGGGAGGGGAACATCACACACTGGGGCCTGTTCGGGATTTGGGGTTAGGGGAGGGATAGCAGGGGAAGGGGGGACTGGGGAGGGATAACATTAGGAGAAATATCTAACGTAGGTGATGGGGGGAGGATGCAGCAAACCACCATTGCATGTGCATACCTACGTAACAATCCTGCATGATCTGCACATGTACCCCAGAACTTAAAGTATTAAAATAAATAAATAAAAACAAAAATAAACAAAAAAAGAATGATAAAATGTTAAATTACTTTGACCTAGCAATTTAACTTTTCTAATTCTATACTGACAAAGTAATCAGAAATTTTGATAAATTTGAATGTATAAAATATCACATACAAATTAAAATGTTTAAAGTATTCTAACTGATCATGGTTAAATAAACTATGTACATTCACATAAAAAATAAATAAAGTCTTATCTGTGACTCCTTATGGAATGAAGTTCCATCAAATCCAATTTAAAAAGGAGACTATATGGCAAATAATTATTCTTGTTGTACTGTATGCAAATAATCAGGCCAAGTATAATAAGATTAAAGTTTATTTTGCAAACAAATCAGTTTATCATGATTTGTTTTTTATAAAAATGAGGACTGGAGAGAGAAAAGGTGTGTTTCAAAAATTATTATACACCTGTTATTTTTATATTAATATATTTTAGTTTCATCAGTTATTTTTAAGTTTTTGTCTGCATATTAGACTAATCCTGCTTATTCCTGTGAACCAACTCATGATCTCTGGCTGTAGCTCATAAGAAACAAAATGGATGGGTAATGTAAAAATCTGGATCAATATTCTAATTCTGGGCACATATTGGAATCTGCTTCAACCTCATGTACCCAAGTCTTAGTAGGCATGACTATAGCCATCAGTTACCTGGGTGTGTAGGCAGCCTCAGGATTTTTTTTGGAGCTGTCCTCACCCCATTATTTTAACATTCTTCTAATTCTAATAACCTGATTTGTCTCCTCTAGGCTTCAGGCCATTAAGCTTCAGATGAACCTCAGTGAGGGATAATGTCCTCTCAATACTCAAGGGTCACCCTTCTACAGGACCCCTAGACTGCCTATCAGTGAGACACAACAGAGGCAAAATCCTCCTCCTGTCTTCCTTGGACCTGGCTGGATACCACTTTCCCCAATTCATGGAGACAGCCTCCTGCCCTGACAACTAGCAAGAGGCCAAGACTCAAAGACCCACTACCACCACCCCCTCTGTCAGCAGGAAGCAGTTATAGAAGACTCACCTTCATCCATTTTCTCCAAAGAATTGGGGTCTTGGACTCTTGAGGGGGGAAATGTTACAGTGGGTAGCTAGTCAGACATGAGCAGAGCAGGAGAGGGCTCCCCTACATACCCAACTAGGAATGTCAGGCAACTATCAGGTGAGGATCAGGTGGTTGTAAACTTTCTCTCTAAAATAATAACTGGTTACAGCTAGTATCAGAGAAAGGCAGTCTTCCTATAGATAGAAAAAACCTGAAACTGGAGATCAGCAGTGTCCTGATAAGATCTCAAGAGTTGGGTGAGTGAGCTCAAGCATGCCATAATGGAGTGTAACTAGTATATAACTTTCCTCTAGGAATGCTAGATTGGTAAGGGAAGTATGTCCCAAGTGAGCGTGCATACAACTCTAGTAAACACATTGCACATGTTCTTCTCCCAAGTGCCAGCAGGGCAATGCGCATGTGGGCAGCTCACCCCAAGAGAAGAATTAAGGGAGAAGGAAGACAAAACCCCCGAAGTATGGTAACATATAAAACCCCAAGTCAAAGGTCAAACCATGCACCATGTAAGACAAGTGTGGACTGTCTTGCAAGTTGTCCACTTGGCCCTCTTCCAAATGTACTTCTTTCCTTTCATTTCAGTTGTAAAGCTTTTTAACGTACTTTTACTTCTCTAAGACTTTCCTCAGTCTCTCCTTCTGCCTTAAGCTCCTCAGTTGAATTCTTTCTTTTGAGGAGGCAAAAACTGAGGCAGACCCGTACAGATTCACTGCCAGTAACTCAGACACCTGCCACTGGTAACAAAAGGATTAATAGAAATTCATAGAAATGATATCATAGAAATGATTCATATGAAATGAAACAGGAAATGATAGACACTGGTCCCAACTTTGCACATATTCCAATTGATATATTGCTTCCTCAATACCACACCTCTGAGAGGTTGAAAATTAATTGCCTGAGTGGATTTTTTTCTAACACAGAAGATGATTGTATGTGCCTGAATTCTTATAAAACTCTATAGAGGGCTTTCATGCTTAAATAGCTTTTTCCCTTGGTAGCTTTTGATTGATGGATAATTTTCTCACATTCTAACAGATGTCTCAGCCATTTCTGCCACCTGTAGCATAAAATCTTCTGCACATAACATTTTTTCTAATATAATATGGTAATGAATCAATAGAAATTTTACTGCATTCTGCTTTAAAGAAAAGACGTCTCAAGGAAACAAGGTCAGCTCTTCCAGGGATGCTATCTGGAAGCACTCAGAATGTCAGTGTCTGACATACTGTCATAGGCTTCCTACAACAGCCTCTAACAGAATTCTGCTGTCCCAAACCCCTGGTAATAGAATTGTTTACCTTTACACCAAGAAGGATGGGAAAGCACCAAAATCTGCATGTGGTGTGTGCCCAGGCCGACTTTGAGGGGTTTGTGCTGTGAGACCTAAAGTTCTTGTAAGATTGGCCAAAAACATGTCAGCAGGGCCTATGGTGGATCCATGTGTGCCAAATGCGCCCATGACAAGTTGAAAGATGCTTTCCTTATCGAGGAAGAGAAAATTGTTGTGAAGCTGTCGAAGGCACAAGCAGAGTAAGAAAGCTAAATTAAAAAATGGAGCTTTTTTGAGTTATAACAAAAATCGAAAGGCAACAACAACAACAAGGTCAAAATGAGGCAACTGAGTGAAAAAGAAAAACTGGGGGCTGAGCATGGGGGTTCATGCCTGTAATTCCAGCACTTGGGAGGCTGAGGAGGGAGGATCACTTGAGCCCAGGAGTTTGAGACCAGTCTGGGAAACATAGGGCAACCCCATCTCTACAAAAAAAAAAAAAAAAAAAAAAAAATTACCTGGGTGTGGTGATCCACAGCTACTCAGGAAGCTGGGGTGGGAGGATAGCTTGAGCCTGGGAGGTCGAGGCTGCAGTGAGCTATGGTCATGCCACTGCACTACAGTCTGGGCAACAGAGTGAAACACTGTCTCTAAAAAACTAAAACTAAAAATCAACAGGCAGTACAGGTTCAACTCCCCCATATCTACTCTTGGAACCATATATGTAATTACTGATCTTCAGAATGATGCACGGGAACTGCATTATCATCAGTCTTCAAAAATTGTTTGATTAAGTTTAAATTTTACTAAATGTCTTTTTTTTTTTTTTTTTTTTTTTTACTAAATGTCTTTTATGAGCTCAGATCTCCTCTAAGTTTTATAGGGAATGAAGAAACATGATAAATGGTGCCTGTCCTCAAGCAGCTTACAGTATAATGGAAACAACAGGAAAAATTATTTAAATCATATTAAATGCTAAGTTGATGACATTCAATGGAGAGAAGTTCAGATAAGTCTGTATGATACATGTTTCAGTGTTTCTAACTGGTCAACCAGCTTGGATGAGTGAATCTTGGTGGATGACCTAGTGGGTGACTGTGAACACCTCTCTCTTCCAAGCTTTCTCTTAATATGGCTTGAAATTGTGTTTTATTTTCAGCATCTACATTATAAACTATTTCTAAAACTGTTTCACAATAATGATTCTAACAGTTTTTTTAAATATCCTACATTTGTGCCGTTCATTTTCTGAACCTATAAACAAAACTTATATTTATGCCTACTTAATTATTCTGGTTGTTTGAGGCTCTTTGATCCAATTCATTAAAATAATTTGGCCCCTGGTCGTATTATTCAATTTATTAGCTTTCCCTCCAAAGTTTAGTTACCTGATTCAACTTGGATATATCTTAATTATAAGGAATTTTAGTGCACTGTGAAGTTTTTGAAACATTGTCATATATATTATCTCATTTTATGATTTAAGTCTCTGGGTAGTGATTACTCCCTTTCTTGCAGGTGGGGCCACTGAAAGCTCAGGGCAGTGAGGTGACTTACTAGCAAGTACAGAGCTAGGACAAGAATTCATGTCTTCAGATTAGTGCCTTGGTACCCTTTCTTTCTTTAAAATACTATATGTATTTATATGTATTTCTTCTTCTTTGAAACAGAGTCTTGTTCTGTGTTCACGCTAGAGTGCAGTGGCACAATCATAGCTCACTGCAGCCTTACCTTCTGGGCTCAAGAAATCCTCTTATCTCAGCTTCCTGAGTAGCTGAGATCATAGGGGTGCACTGCCATGCCTGGCTAATTTTTAAATTTTTTTGTAGAGACAGGGTCTCCCTATGTTGCCCAGGCTGGTCTCAAACTCCTGGATCCAAGTGATCCTCCTGCCTTGTCCTCTCAAAGTGCTAGGATTACAGGCATGAACCACCATGTCCAGCCAAAATACCATATTTTTTCAAAGGAATATTTTTGTTTATTTTTAATTTTAAAGATCACGTGTTAAATACATTAACATTGCATAAATTAAGATGCTATAGACAGTGAGCATCCCCTTTGGCCCTTCTTCCAACCCTACATCGCTCTCCAAAGGTACTCACCTAACTCAATTTGGAGTGTATTCTTCAAGACCTTTCCCCATATACTTCTTCATTCCTGGAAATAGTTCATTCTGTGGGATATTGTATTTTTTTGTCTAAACTTGCCTTTTTCACTTTATAAGATATTTTAGAGCTCTTTCCATGTCCCCATTTGCATATATTATTTATCTTTTTGTCTGATGTACAGTGTTCCATTACAGGGATGTATATAATTTAACTTTTCCCTGTTGATAGACATTAAGAATGTTTTCAGTTTTGGCTGGGTGTGGTGGCTCATGTCTGTAATCTCAGCACTTTGGGAGGCCGAGGCGGGCAAATTACCTGAGGTTGGAAGTTCAAGACCAGTGTGGTCAACATGGTAGAACCCCGTCTCTACTAAAACTACAAAAAATTAGCTGGGCGTGGTGGCACCTGCCTGTAATCCCAGCTACTTGGGAGGCTGAGGCAGGAGAATCGCTTGAAGCCAGGAGGCAGAGGTTGCGGCGAGCTGAGATTGTACCATTACACTCCAGCCTGGGCGACAAGAGCGAGACTCCGTCTCAAGAAAAAAAAAAAAAAAAAGGGTGTTTTCAGTTTTATTACTAAAAAATGTACATGAATCATTGGGCACATGTGTGAAGATTTCTCTAGGCTGGATACCTAGAAGTGGAATTGCCACTTGAAAAGTATGTATATTTGAAATCTTGGTAACAAATGCCAACGTCATCTTCCAGAAAGGTTATATTAATGTATATTCCCATCAGTACATATGAGGGTGGTATTTTCTCACACTTTCAGTGATACTGATTAGTGCTAATTGTTATAGTTTTTATTAATCTGAATTTCTACAATCACTAATGAGTTTGAGTATCTCATATTTCCTTTCCTATTAATTGCTTATTCTTATAATGGCCTCTCTATTATGACTTATATTGTCTTCATATGGATCTCCAAAAGTAGTGCTGAATAAAGCAGAAACATGAAAGCTACAAACTAAGGAACTTCCTCTATGAGGGACAAAAATCTACTAGTAAACATTTGAATGCAATTGTTTGATCAGCAGTGGATTACCCCAACCAGTTTACAAACAAAGTAATATCCCTCCATTATGTTCAAATGAATATTGTGAGCATCTTTGCAAAGCATTGTACTGAAAAAAAGATTCACCATGCCTGATATTCCCATAGTCCATCTTTTAGCTCTTCCAGAAAATAATACGAAGGCAGTTTAGCTTGTCTTAATGATTAGCTTACAAATGTTTCTTAATATGCATTCTAGAGTATTGTTGAAAGTAATGCTAAGCTCACACTATAGATGCCATAATCCATTTTTTCCCCTCCTTTTAAAAAAACTGTAGTTTTACCTCACTTAGATTTCTGGCACCTGGCTGATTTTCTATTTTCCAGAGATAAGGGGCAGTGGTTCTGAGACCTGTAATCTTTCATTCAGTCTGCAAAGCCTATATTCCAGATCCTGTCTGACTGTCTCCTCATTTGGGTTATGCTTCAATTCCCTCTCTGTGATATCGCTTCTACCCTTCTCGAAGTTTGAAGATTACTCTCAGTTCCTTGCTGGAGAAGAAAGAAGCAATTGAGTGCCTCTGCCTTTTCTCTGTTAACATTTAACAGGTTCTTCTCTCTGCAGTCAGCTTATCCTTTCCTTTATCTGCTAGCTTCAAACTCTGTATGTTTTTAAAGGCCTTTCTGTGGTCCTCCTCACTTAGCACTGCTCAGCCTCTTCTGGAATTTTCCTTCTATCACTTTGTTCCAGGGTTTGTATCACCCATTGTCTCATTCTCCTTGGTTTGTGTCCTTTCTCTCATTTTTTGGTACATGCCATTTCAAAACAGACTTATCAGAGAACACCACGTTGGGTCATATTGGTTTCTGCAGTATAAAATTTTATTTTTCAGAGTTCATAACTTTAAAAATGTATTCCTTTCTATTGCCTCTAACCTTGGGGTTATAATTATGTTTCTGTGAAGTTTTTGAAGTTTGCTTTCCAAAAGCGTCAATTACATGTCTACTATAACCAGAGGTTCTTTCATTATTTCTAAATTACAGAATCTGGGATGGCATAATTCCTTTCTTTCATCTTCAGAAAGGCAAAGACTGGATTTATTTCATCTATTTGATGAAGTAAAGATTTCTATCATATAAACATCACCAACGAATCCTTCCTTGCTGGTCAGAATTGAGTGTAGAGTAGAAGTTCCTGTCATTCCTTCTTGTACCTTTTGAAAGATGAAATTATCAGGAAAGCAAGTCAAGAATGTATTAAATTCTAAGCTTGTTGTGGAGATTTAGAACAGATGTCTAAGTAGTTCAAGTGCCCCATCAATATTACACCTTGTCTCTGTGACAGTTTTATCATTTGATTTAGGAAAGTGTCCTCCAACTCTTCCATTTAGCCTGACATTCTTAGCATGTTCTCGCTCTCACAAATTACACTACTCTCTTCCCTTCATTTAATTCTCTCCAAGTACCGTAAGCTGTACATGTGGATTCCATATATTTGCAATTTTGACACATGGGGGTAATGTATATCCATGTTTATCAGACTTATTTATATTGAAAAACATGCACCATTCTACTACTGAAACCAGTTCCATTTCCTTAAGTGTCACTAACATTTAGGACATCATATTTATATGAGTGGTAGGTTCTATGATGCACCCCTCATTCCCCTTCAGGAATAAAGGTATTACTCCAGAGACTAGGAGTGCCACTTAAGCTGGTCTTCAACTGTCAGTCCCTTCTGGGGACAGCCTCAGCTGAAGAAAGTGGCCTCATCCCCCACAGCTATGCCCCTTCCAGGGTAGCCTGCATCCATTGACTGGTCTCTCATGCTCAATTCAGAACAGCACTGAGGGTGGTCACATCTTCAGAATTCCTCAGCAGGGTTGGCTGACACAGTCCACTGAAATTGCAATGGAGCTCTACTTCTCCGTCTGCTCAATCTTGCTGCTTCTCTTCCACAGGCATCAGTTCTAAGACCACTTTCTAATAAACTGCCTACATGCCATCTCCACCTCAGGATCTGTTTCCTGGGAAACTCAACTAGGGACAATTTGCTTGTTTTAAAGTTTCAGATATATTATATTATCTTATGCATTGCAATATCAATAACTGAGCCTTCAGTATTATTCCCAATCTAGTCTTCTGCTATTTTCTTAGAATTACTGACAATTACTGAGTTTCTCTTCCTCCCTCTATGAATCTTCTTTCCATGCCATCTATGGTAACTTCTATTTATATGATTTATAAGTTTCTTCTCACCCTTTCTCTCCTTTTCCTCCAAACTTTATGCAAAGCCCTTTGTCTAGTAAGCTTTGCTTCTGAAACATTTTTTTCTAATTTTCCCAACATGCATTAATTGCCTTGTTTGTCAGGAATCTGTTATTTTGATATTGTAAATCAGAGTTGAGAAGAAAAAACACTGACATCATCTTCTGAGATGCCTTCCAGCAGTCTTAATCCTCCAAAGGCACAGTTTTTGACTAGAGGAGCCCAGATAGTGCTGGTTCATTAAGGCCTTTGCCTGTGACCCTGAGAGTCTCCAGCAGTAACGATCCCGAGGGAGGGCACAGTAGGCTCACATTCTTGGAGGAGTTCTCAAGGGCCAATGAGTGCTGTGTGTTAGTTTGGCTTTCTGAGAGCATGATGGGACAGAGTCAAGAGTTCAAGAGTTAAAATAAAGGTGGAGAAAGCAGGCTAGGGCAGGGAAAGATTTCAGACAGCAATATCAAACTGACAGTGATGAAAGGAAAATGAGAAGGAAGCAGAACTGGTCAGGGAGAACTTCAGACCATGCTGCAGATCTAACAAAGTCTTGGCCTGCCTATTAGAGGTGTCCAGCAATGAACAAAAATAACCAGGCCTACCATCCCTGCTGTATTCGGCCATTGACTAGGCGCTGCTTGGGAAAAGCATGGTTTAGGCTTGAAAGTTGAGGCAGGTCCTGGCAGCTGAATGTTTAGTCCTTTCTTGAGGGGTCAAGTGGGGCAGCTCTGTCTGTGGTTGCCACAGTCTTCCTGTGTGCCATGTGGGCCTCCTTCCCTGTACAGGTTCAGGGACCAGCTCCTCTAGGATTCCACTGGGCCCATCTCCCTGAGGGAAAACTTAGAAGTGGAAGGTTAGTGGGATGAACTATATGCCCCATCACTCACAAAACCATCCAGAATGAGATTTCTCATTGCAGGAGGGATAAGGCCCAGCAGCTTATCTTGTCACCTGCTTTATTGAATCAGGGTCTATAGCAACTATGACAATTGGGTCCTCCAGGAAGCAGATGCAGAGACACAGTAGGGAGTGTGAGAGGTTTATAAGGGGTAGGGATGTATGGGTAGGAATGACACCTGTGAAAGACAAGAAAAGGAAGCAGGACAGAGTGAGGAAAGCTTTAGACTATGATGCAGACATGACATCTGTGAAAAGACAGGGTAAGAAAGTAGAATTGTGAAGGAAGACCATCAAACTGCAGCGCAGATCTGACAGTGTTTGTCGACCCAGGGAGAATTCTGGTTCAAAGACGGTCTGTTAGAAGAGTCCTACATTGGGTAGAAATGGCCAGGCCCAGGACCCCATCATGCTTAGCTCCTTACTGGGGGCTGCCTGGGAAGAGCGTGGCCTTGAGATTGCAGCTGTAGGCTGTCAGCTAACTGGACCTTTGCAGCTGAGCAGCAAGCGCTGTCTTGAAAGGAAACTTCCATGCTGCCACATCTTGCTTGAGCATGCCAACTCAGATTCATCGGCATTGGGGAACCAGGTTTCATTCCCTGTCATGGCACAGTCTCATATCCTTGCCTGACCATGGCTTACAAGGTGACCTATCATTGGGGGGCCTAGAAGTCTAGTTTGAGGTGGAGGGCAGAAGCCTATGTCTGTAAAATAAAGCATTTCATCCTATGGGGATGTCATCTGTCTCTCTAGGATGCTACAACACGTGTTTCTCAGCAGCCGGTGGAGCAGGATGTGCTGCGGCTGTTTCTGTGTTCCCAGATCTACCTCCATCGTGAAAGCTCCATGGTTTCTGAGATAGCTGAAACAGGTATTCATTTCTAAAGTGGCAGGGCATTCAGCATGGAAGGCTTTAAGGAAAGGGAGGGCCGTACGTAGGCCAGAGGGAGCCCAGCTCATTCTCAGTTAGGCATGCAGGGGCCTCATTGTCCCTGAGTAGACAGTAGGTTGGATGTGGTTAAATATTTCATCCTCTGAGTAGAGGGGCCCAAGCAAAATCTCATTTACTCCAAGATCCAAGTGAATGGGACAGATTTAAATGTCTGGAGAATAAGCCATGCTTGTGATTTAATTTGTCTTGTTCAGTGGTATTCTCTGTGTTTATCTTCCCATTGGTTATGACCCCAGTTTGGAGCTCAGCCTTTTCAGAACAATCTAGCCTCATAGAGGCTGTGCTATAGTTTTCAAGGGAAGGACATCTATGTTTTAATCAGAGCCTTTAGAAAGGAAGCGCTCAGTATTAAAGGGGCAAACCCTAAAGACAAGTGACTCTCACTAGTATGTTCTCTTTGGTCAACCTTCAGGACGGTACATTTTTCACAGGGGTGTTCATCAAACCTTAGCATTCTTTCTTCTAAGAGGGTGACCACTTTGCATATACACAGTAAATATTTGGTTGAAAATGCAAGCAAAAACAGAAACAGCACCCACCCTCAAGTCCTATAACATCTTCCCCAGAGAGTATGCTTTCTAAGTCTTAATTTCTCCCTCAGAAAGAAATAATTTTATAGTAATGTCTAACACTTAAGTAGTGATGGCTATTCAGGGACCATTCTGAGCATGTTATAATTACATATTAACTCATTTGAGTTTTTTTCTTTTTTTTTTTTTTTTCCTTTGAGATGGAGTCTTGCTCTGTTACCCAGCCTGGAGTGCAGTGGTGCTATCTTGGCTAACTGTAACCTCCACCTCCCGGGGTTCAGGTGATTCTCCTGCCTCAGCCTCTTGAATAGCTGGGATTATAGGTGCCCGCCACTACGCCTAATTTTTTTTTTTTTTTTTTTGTATTTTTAGCAGAGATGGGTTTCACCATGTTGGCCAGGTTGGTCGACATGCTCCTGACCAGGCTGGTCTCAAACTCCTGACTCTTGGATACCTGCCTTTGTCTCCTAAAGTTCTGGGATTACAGATGTGAGCCACTGTGCCTACCCATTTGATTTTCACAATAAACTCCATGAGGTAGGTGCTGTTATTTCCCCCATTTTTTAGAGGGTGAAACTGAGGAATAGAGAGGTGTAGTGACTTTTCCAAGTTCATAATAAGCAGCAGGCAATAAAATAAGCGTGTGTACACCTAGAAACCCCTAGACTACCTTGCCCTTTAAAATAGGCGGGTGGATCATGAGGTCAGGAGATTATGATCGTCCTGGCCAACAAGGTGAAACCCTGTCTCTACTTAAATACAAAAACTAGCCAGGTGTGGTGGCACGTGCCTGGAGTCCCAGCTACTTGGGAGGCTGAGGCAGGGCAACTGCTTGAACCTGGGAGGCAGAGGTTGCAGTGAGCCGAGATCGTGCCACTGCACTCCAGCCTGGCGACAGAGCAGGACTCTGTCTCAAAAAAAATAAATAAATAAAATTCAGCAAGCCACCTTATGGTGCCTCAAGAAATGTTACAGAAAGATTTGAAAATAGGTGGTTATTTGAAAAAATTTAAGCCAAAGAACAGTCCTTTTTTAGATGGGATCTCCCACTTACTTCTCCCCTTTGGAAGCAATATTGTCGTCATGTGCCAGGCCTCTGTACTAGGGGCCGGATTCACTTCACTGTTGACTCTGGGGCTTCTGAGAAGGCTCTTTAAGTCAGCAGGTTCATCTCACTCTCTGTTCCCTCTTTCTAAGCACCCTTGGCCTATTAGCAAAGCAATTAACACCTGGAAAGATTACCTCCCCAGCAGCATTCTACAATAATTAGTTGATCTCTTCCCACCTGTTTGTCAAGACTATTCAGTTAGCTTCTTGGTTTAGGAACCTATGAGAAGTCTTTTAAATTTACTTTGGTCTTTTCTAAGTTATTATTTTTTACCCTTATGAAACAAGCAAAGCAATGAATGCTTAGTAATAAATTAAGGTGGAACATAATCCATTTTAGAAAGATTTTTCTAGTAAAAGATTTTTTTCCAGTTAACCTTCTATTCCCATTACTTAGGAAATGAAGTTAAAAAGAATGTCCAATTCCCTGGGCAAGTTGCTTAATCAATATTTCAATGTAAAACAAAGTTAATATTTATGGCCATTAATTTGATTTTTCTCCAGAGAATCTATTCATTTGATTAATATTTTTTCCTTGTAACTCTCTCATTTACCTTGTGAATCTCTCCAATCTAATATTTCCTTGGTTGAGAATAGTTTGAGAATTCTGCCTGCACTATAAAAAAAAGTTCATCAAATTGGTCGATGGGATAAATATCACAGAGCTATTCATGGGACCTGGGACTCCACATCATTTTTCTTATCACCTAAAGCAGAGCAGCTTGACATCTGTGAGGCTCTGGTTTGTGTTCCAGCACTAGCTGGACAATATTGATTGGCCATAAGATTGTGTGATGTATATTACTTGCCAGCTTTTAGAATTAACTGAGCCCAGGGTCATGTCCTTTCACCAGGTTTCTGGATGTTATATGTATAAAATTCATCAAAGCCTGTGGAGCATTTTCTAGATTGCAGTGAAGCAAGGGCCATATTCCTCAAATTAGGGCCCATGGCCACTGACATCAGATCACCTTAGAGACAGTGTTAAAATGGAAATGCCTCAGTCCCTGGCAGAACTACTGCATGAGAATATTCAGATTGGCCCCAGGCATGGGTGTTTTTAAAATTCTTAAGCACATTGAAGTTTAAGGACCATAAGCTAGCCAAAGTAAATAGTGCAAGTTAAGAATCAGCTGAAGGTACTGTTTTTTCACAGATATTCACAAGCTGGTTCTAAAATTTATATGGAAAGATAAAGGAATTAGAATAGTCAAAAGAATTCTGAAAAAGAATAACAAGGTTGGAGGATTCATATCACCTGGTTTCAAGACTTAATAAAAAGCTACAGCAATCAAGACTGTGTGGTATTGGCAAATATAGGCACAGGGATCAGGGGAACAGAATGGAGAATCCAGAAATAGACTCACAAGTATGGTCAACTGAGTTTTGATAAAGTGCAAATTCAGTTAAAAGGAGAAGGGACAGTCTTTGTAACAAATGGTGTGGGAACAACTGGATGGTCATATGCATAAGAGTGAACCACAAACTATATCCCAAGCTTTATATAAAAATTAACTCAAAGTGGGTCATGTAACTAAATATAAATGTAAAACTATAAAACTTTTAGAAGAAAACAGGAGAAAATCTTTGTGAACTTGAGCTGGACAAAGAGTTCTTAGAACAGCAAAAGTATAATCCCTAAAAGAAAAAAAAATGGATAAATGGGACTTGATTAAAACTTAGTTTTATCTTGCATAGACATTACTAAGAGAATGAATGATAAGTTACAGCAGATTGGGAGAAAATATTTGCACATCACATATATGACAAAGGCCTTTTATTCAAAAAAATATAAAGAATTCTCAAAAACTTAAGAGTAAGAAAACAAATCAATAAAAAATGAGCAAAGGTTTGAACAGATACTTTGTCAAAGAAGGTAATACATGATGGCAAATAAATACATGAAAAGATGCTCAACATCATTATTAGGGAAATACAAATTAAAAACATAATGAGACAACACTGTACATGCATTAGGACGACAAAAACAGCACAAAGCAAAACAAAACAGAATGAAACAAACTGATAATTCCAAGAGCTTATGGGGATGATGTGGAGTAACTGAAATTCATATTGCTGATAAAAAGATCAGATGGTACAGTCATATTGTATTCTTAGAAAATGGCAGTTTTTTAAACATACACTTAGAGTATCACCCAGCAATTCCACCTGTAGGTGTCTATCCAATACAACTGAAAATTTACGTTCACACAAAATCTTGCGTGTTAATATTTATAAAAGCTTTACTCATAAATGCCCCAGACTGGCAACAATCCGAACGTCTTTCAACTGATGAATGCATAAGCAGACTGTATCCATTCAATAGAACACTATTCAGCAATAAAGAATGAACTATTTTATATGCACCAAAATAAAATGACCCTCAAATGCATTTTTCTAAGTGAAACAAGCCAGTGGCTACATACTACAGAATTCCTATTACATGACATTAAGGAAAGAACTGATGGGTGGTTTCCAGGAACTCAGGGAAACAGGAGGTTTTGTTTTGTTTTGTTTTTCCCCACAAAGGGCAGCATGTATGCAGGGAAGCATGGAGCTGTTTCAATTCTTAACTGTGATTTGATTACATCACTATGTATTTGTCATGACTCAGAACTAGATGCCAAAAAACATCTGTGATCATAAATAAAAAAATTGTAAATAATCAGCTGAGGCGTATCTGACTCAAAATTGCCAACAGAGCAAAACCAATATTCATTGTCTATTATGAGCAGAACCTGAACTGGTGATGGGAGGAAAACGACACCTCACAGTAAGCTCCTCGTGCCCATAGACACCAATCCACTAGCACACAAATAACTGCTATTGAGGCAGTGAGGGATATGAGCTCAGAAAAGGAGCAGAGGGTCTAAGTGAAGAAGGCTAGATTCTCATTAGGAGGATTCTCAGTTTGGAAAACTGTAAGGCTGAGTCATAATAAAAAATAGAGCAGATTATAAACTGACAAAAATAAGATAGGAGAAAGTTCTGAGCATGGAAAAATATAGTTATTGATCTGGGAGGGTAAGGCAATAGAAGCAAACTCTTAAGTGTAATAAGATCGAATCAATGGATATGATGCAATTTTTTAAAAAGGCAAATCAACTCATTCAGTACTGATTCCTCTTAAGGAAAGAAAATGAACGGATAAAGGGTATGAAGTTGTGTTGACTTTAGATTCTGTCAGCAATTTCTTTATGCCTTCCCTACTCCCCATACAACAGTTCTGTGCTCTGACAGCTACTGTTGCAAGAAAAGTCAAGTCTTCCCTAAGTGGATATGAAGGCTATTATGCAGAGAAATCACTGTCCTTCCTGGATGTGAGGGAGTCATTTAGTAGTTAGATCCTAAAGAGGAAGTTGGTATCAAACTAAAACTCTCTACTTAGAGCATCATGTGTCTAGAATGGTGGTTCTCAAAACATGGACCCTGAATCAGCTGCAAAGCACCATTCGGATGCTTGATAGAATTGCAGATTCTGAGGTTTTACTCCAGACCTGCTGAATCAGAAACTCTAGCTTGAGCCCAGCAAATCCTCCAGGGGATTCTCATCAACTTTTGAGAGTTTGTGAAGATGTCAAAAGTGAATCTCGTGCTTAACTATTGCAACCTGCTGAAGCTGATAAAGGAATATCAACTTTTAGCGACCCACCTGCCCTCACAGAGCCCATCACTGGGCCTAACTGAAGACTCTCCCAACAGTTGAGCAATGGGTCTTGTTTTAACCAGTCATGTAAAACTTATGGTCTGGGTCTGTCCTCTTCAGAGCACTAGTTTTCAGGACTTAATTAGCATAACCACCTTGAATCCCCCCATTTCTACAGCATTTACAAAACTCTGACTTTCCCCCTCAGCAAACTAGTCAGTTTTTTTTTTTTTTTTTCTTTTTTGAGATGGAGTATTGCTTTGTTGCCAAGGCTGGATCGCAGTGGCACAGTCTTGGCTCACTGCAAATCATCTGCCTCCAGGCTCAAGTGATTCTCCTGCCACAGCCTCCTGAGTAGCTGGGATTACAGGCACATTCCACCATGCCCAGCTAATTTTTGTATTTTTATTAGAGATGGGGTTTCACCATGTTGGTCAGGCTGGTCTCAAACTCCTGACCTTGTGATCTGCCTGCCTCGACCTCCCAAAGTGCTGGGATTACAGGTGTGAGCCACTGCACCCGGCCCTTTTTTTTTTTTTTTTTAAACTGATGACAGGGTTTTGCTCCCCAGGCTGAAATGCTATGTTGTGATCACTGCTCACTGCAACCTCCAACTCCTGGGCTCAATTGGTCCTCCCAAATAGGGAGGATCTAATTAATCCAAACAGTGCCACTACAAGTGTACCCTAACTGTATGTCATATTGAAGCTGGGTGATTTGAGATGTGGCAGGGTACAGGGCCCTCAGAGGAGGGAGTGGTCAGCAAAACCCAGAGGAAGGCTTCTGTGTGGAGAGGATAGGCTAAAGGGAGCTAAGACTTTTGGTCAGTAGAGCAAGAGAAAGCTGGGAAAGCTGGGAAGGAGAACATAAATACCCTGGGCTCACTTTTTTTTGATGGGACAGAGTCTCACTCTGTCATTCAGGCTGGAGTGCAGTGGCACAATCTCTGCTCACTACAACCTCCACCTCCTGGGTTCAAGTGATTCTCCTGCCTCACCCTCCCAAGTAACTAGGACTACAGGCATGCACCACCACCACCAGCTAATTTTTGTATCTTTAGTAGAGATTGGGGTTTCACCATGTTGGCCAGGCTCATCTTGAACTCCTGACCTCATGTGATACACTCACCTCAGCCTCCCAAAGTGCTGGGATTACAGGCATGAGCCACTGCACCCGGCCAGGGAATAGATTTTCGATTGGGTTGGCCTCACGCTTTTCCCTCCTTCCTATTCCTTCTGCTAGGAGTCCCCATTGGCCAACTGGAAACAACTGGAAACCTGAAGTCAAGTTGAGCCAGCCTCTATAAGCACAAAGAACGGAGAAGGCTACTTGCTGCCAGAGGGAACCTTAGTTTAATTAGGTCCCAACTATTTTTGTTTTTGTTGTATTTGCTTTTGGGTTCTTGGTCACAAACTCTTTGCCTAAGCCAATGTCTAGAAGAATTTTTCCGATGTTATCTTCTAGAGTTTTTATGGTTTCAAGTCTTAGATTTGAGTCTTTGATCCATCCAACGTGAGTTAATTTTTGCATAATGTGAGAAATGAGAATGCAGTTTGGCTTGCCAATTATCCCGGCACCATTTGTTGAATAGGGTGTCCTTTCCCCACTTTATTTTTCTGTTTGCTTTATCAAAGATCAGTTGGCTGCTAAGTATTTGGCTTTATTTCTGGGTCTTCTATTCTGTTCTGTTGGTCTATGTGCCTGTTTTTATACCAGAACAATACTCTTTTGGTACCTATAGCCTTGTAGTCTAGTTTGAAGTCAGGTAATGTGATGCCTCCAGATTTGTTATTTTTGCTTAGTCTTGCTTTTGTTATGTGGGCAGCCTCCAGCTGCATCCATGTTTCTGCAAAGGACACGAGTTAGTTCTTTTTTATGGCTGTGCAGTATTTCATAGTCTATATGTACCACATTTTATTTATCCAATCCACTGTTGATGGGCACCTAGGCTGATTCCTTGTCTTTGCTATTGTGAATAGTGCTGCAGTGAACATATGAGTTCAAGTGTCTCTCTGGTAGAATGACTTATTTTCCTTTGGGTATATACCAGGTAATGGGGTTGCTGGGTCAAATTGTAGTTCTAAGTTGTTTGAAAAATCTCCAAACTGCTTTCCACAGTTGCTGAACTAAGTTTCACTCCCATCAACTGTGTATGTGTTTCCTTTTCTCCACAGCTTCACTAGCATGTTATTTTTTGACTTTTTAATAATAGACATTCTGAATGGTGTGAGATGGTATCTTATTGTGGTTTTAATTTGCATTCCTCTGATGATCAGTGATGATGAACATTTTTTCATGTTTGTTGGCTGCATGTATGTCTTTTGAGAAGTGGCTGTTCATATCATTTGCCCATTTTTAATTGGATTGTTTTTTGTTTGTTGATTTGTTTAAGTGCCTTGTAGATTTTGGATATCAGACCTTTGTCAGGTGCATAATTTGTAAATGTTTTCTCCCATTCTCTAGTTGTCTGTTTACTCTTGATAATTTCTTTTGCTGTGCAGAAGCTTTTTAGTTTAATTCTATCCCAATTTGTCAACTGTTGTTATGATTGCAATTGCTTTTGGGAATTTAGCTATAAATTTTTTTTTTGCCAAAGCTGATGTCATAAGGACTGTTTCCTAGGTTTCTTCTAGGATTTTTATAGTTTGAGATCTTACATTTGAATCTTTAGTCCATCTTGAGTTAATTTTTGTTAAAGGTAGGGATCCAGTTTTATTCTTCTGCATACACCTAGCCAGTTGTCCTAGCACTATTTATTGAACAAGAGTATCCTTTCCCCATTGTTTGTCTTTGTAGACTTCGTCAAAGGTCAAACGGTTGTAGTTGTGCAGCTTTATGTTTGGGTTCTCTGTTCTGTTCCATTGGTCTGTGTCTGTTTTTGTACAAGTATCATGCTGCTCTAGTCACTGCAGCCTTCTAGTATAGTTTGAATTATTATTATTATTATTATTATTATTTTGAGATGGAGTCTTGCTTTGTCACCCAGGCTGGAGTGCAATGGTGCAATCTCAGTCCACTGCAACTTCCACCTCCTGGGTTCAAGCAATTCTCACGCCTCAGCCTCCTGAGTAGCTGGCATTACAGGCACCCACCACCACTCTCAGCTAAATTTTGTATTTTTAGTAGAGACTGGGTTTCACCCTGTTGGTCAGGCTGGTCTTGCACTCCTCACCTCAGGTGATCCACCTGCCCCAGCCTCCCAAAGTGCAGGAATTAGAGGCATCAGCCATTGTGCCCGACCTGAAGGCAATTCTTCATAAACTTATTCGATTAAACAGCTCATCACTCCATCTCTAACCAGTCTATAGAAGTCACTTTACATTGAAAAACAAACAAAAAATCCAGGCCAGGTGCAGTGGCTCACACCTGTAATCCTAGCATTTTGGGAAGCCAAGGTGGGAGGATAGCTTGAGAACAGGAGTTTGAGACCAACCTGGGCAACATAGGGAGGCTCCGATTTCTACAAAAAAATTTAAAAAGAAAATTATCCAGGCAGGATGGTGCAGCTGTGGTCTCAGCTATTCAGGAAGCTGAGATGGGAGCATCACTTGAGCCTGGGAGGTGGAAGCTGAAGTGAGCTGTGATGGTGCCACTGCACTCCAGCCTGAAGAAAAAATAAACAACACATGATCTCCTCCAAAGCCTGCATTATCTCCTCCAAATCATAATGAGGTACTGTCATAATTCGCATGGTCTCCAACTTGATCTATGCTAGGACATTGCCTCCCAGGGTGGGTGGAAAGGTGCTGGTGGGGAGCTGAAGTGAGGCAGAAACCTGCTTTACCAAACTGATAGAAGAATCAGGAAAACTATCCCAGCTGTAGATGCTGATACAGAGCAGAAAAGGAGTCTAAGACTGTCTCAGCCCTCATTTCTGACTTTAATTTTGGCAGGACATGGAAGTAGCAGTGGGAAGCCTCTGTCTTCATGAATTTGGAGCTAAGGAAAACATACGGTCACCTTCTGAGTTGAACTAGTAAAATTCACATACAATGGATGTGATTAGTCACCTTTTGGAGTAAAGCTAGAGAATATCTGAAATGGTTGGACCTCACAAGACTTCAGTCAAGGTAAATGATTTGGGTGTAATCAGAGGAAGGCAGGTCCAGAATATGAACATCATTTAGTAGAAGGCATTTAACCAACTGTGTTGTAGACTTCCTGGAGGAAGGCTATGTGAAGGTAGGTATCGGTGTGCGGGGAAGTTGGACAGAAAGGGAGGTGGTCAGCTTGGGCTATGGAAATCCCCAGGAGTCATAACTAGGCAGTGTCCAACCAAGCATGATGTAGAGAGACCCTGCCCTCTGTGCCCTCATGGTTGTTGGAGAAGATGCCCTGCTGGGGGACAGTAGTCTCTCCTCAGCACTGTCAGTGCCTTTTGCACAGCACCTAGGTTGATTCCTCATCTTTGTTATTATGAATAATGCTGCACTGAACATGAGTGCAAGTGCCTTGTTCACCTGTTGTTGGCTTTCCAGACATTCTCATCCTAGGACAGGCTGCCCTGGATGGTGAACATAAGCTTTTCAGTCCCTGGGAAGCAATGTTCCCCATTGTGAGTTTATCCGTTGGTCATAAGGTTAGACTCATGGATTTGATTTACTTGAGTGACCTCAGATTCTGAAAACTTCTGAGATCTTGGTGAGGGTAGATGGTGGAATTTGGAAAGTGCTCAGTTCCTCAAGGGGATACTACCCATGAGACCTCGTGGTTGGCAGCATAGCCTTCTCTCAAAACATGCTAATCTCATCATCAGTCCCTTTCTGCCTTCAACAGATACTATCCACTTAGGTCAACCCTATCAGACTCAAAAGCCTATTTTTAAATGAATGTTTTATTATGTTCTCTTTACTATTCTGAAAAGAAATTCGCAAGTAGGCCAAGCCAGGAGAATCACTGGCGTCCAAGAGTTTGAGGCTGCAGTGAGCTGTGATCTGCCACTGCAAGATCCAGCCTGGCTGACAGAGTGAGACCCTATCTTTAAGAAAATGAAATTCACAAGTAATACAACCTCCTACTCACATATTTTTTAAGTCATTATTAAAATAAGAAAACTGGTAAAGAGAAATAATTTGTAATAAAAATGTATGTTTTAGCAAATTCTAATGTTGGGGATGACTAACTGGAAGACCTAATGAAGTTGTTGCTTTGAGATCAGAGTGAAGGTGCAGAGACAAATGTAGATAGAGATAGGTGTGCTGGCAACTCAAATACCAAGAGTGATGTTGCTGTCAGTGAAGTGTTTTTCTGAAATTGTGACCACTGTTGGTAGACTTCCAAACCAAAGTATAGTCTTTTTTGCTTTAAAAATGCAGAGAGGGCCAGGCACAGTGGCTCACGCCTGTAATCTCAACACTTTGGGAGGCTGAGGTGGGCGGATCGCTTGAGGTGAGGAGTTTGAGACCAACCTGGGCAACATAGTGAAACCTCATTTCCACTAAAAATACAAAAATTAGCCGGGCGTGGTGTCTCACACCTGTAATCCCAGCACTTGAGGAAGCCGAGGTGGGTGGATCACTTGAAGTCAGATATTCGAGACCAGCCCAGGCAACATGGTGAAACCCCATCTCTACTAAAAATACAAAAATTAGCCAGGCATGTGGCACGTGCCTGTAGTCCTAGCTACTCTGGAGGCTGAGGTATGAGAATCGCTTGAACCCGGGAGGCAGAGGTTGCAGTGAGCCAGAATTGCACCACTGCACTCCAGCCTGGGTGACAGAGCAAGACTCTGCCTCAAAAAAAAAAAAAAAAAAAAAAAAGGCAGTGAGAGCACGTATGGAAAATTTCGTGTACATTAAAACTTTGCAAAGGTAATCTACGTTTCTAAGTGAAATGGAATTCCGTTTCACACCCAGATAATTACAAACAGGTTTTTCACACAAATGTTCAGTGTGACCTTTGAAGGTTTTACAGGGCACAGAACATTTCTTCATTGTTGTGCCTGTGCTGCACATGACTACATAGCTAGCACCCTCGGTTCCCTCTCAGCAAATGCCACCAGTACTACTCCAATAATTATGACAGCCAAAAATGCCCCTTCAAGTGTCTGATACATCCCCTAGGTGGTAGTACCACTGCTGTTGACAGACACTGAATAAAGTGAGCAGGAATCGACACGAAGGTGCAGTAATGCAAATGTGCTGTTTCCCACAGCACAATCATTCCATGGCCTGGCATGACAGAAAACCCTTGGTAGCTGAAAGAAGGCAAAAGCTGCATGAGAATAGGGCCAAGTGCTAGGTCTAGAGGGGGAAGCAGAGTTCCAGGGATGACAATGTCAGAACTTTGGAGGGGAAACCAGGGTAACAGTTCACCTCCGGGACTTTGGCCAGCATATGGGTGGGGCCAACACAGAAAGAACTGACGCTCTGGGCCAGAAGGATACCCAGGTTTGTCCTCGATGCCTGAGATCCCAGATCTGGCTGAAAAGGAAGGATTAGAGGTCAATGCAGGAGCCTGGAAGCATTGGCTTTGTTCCTAAAATTTGAGTCTGGGGATGTGACTTATTTCCAAATTCCTTATGCACAGCCCCACTCAGAGATGACTCAATGTCTTGAATGAACTTAGGTCTTCTCAAGTACTAGCAGCAGAGAAGAAAGCTCAGGCAGGAGACACAACAGCTTCCATTTATCAGTGCCAACCATGTGATTGAAAAGGGGATGTCTATACCACACCACCTGATTTTCTTATATCAGAGTATTCTTTGTCCTCATTTTAACCCAAATGAATCAACTCGTTATTCAAACAAAAACAAGTGTTCAAGAGAACAAGAGTTAAATGGTGTTAGCAGCCATGCCTCACTCCATCCCTACACCAACTCTGTTGGTTTCTTCCGGATGGACACAGAACAGCTGCTTGGAACTCAGATTTGGAGTTCATTTTCCACAAGTAGGGTCATGAAGGTGTGGCCATCAATTAAGGCAATGCTTATACTGAATACCACAATTTTACAAGGGTAAGTAGATAATTATGCTGAGAGCCCAGGCTGAGTCCAGGCACCACAATTCATGCTTTGTAACACAGCAGCTGAAAAACACTTCCATAAACCTGATATTCCCCGAAGACCATCTGAACAGGATGAAGCCTCATCTCCTATGCTTCTGATCCCAAGGCCATATCCAAGACAACTATCTAATCTCTGCTCAGAATTCAAACTACT
Organism: Alouatta palliata; assembly: GCA_004027835.1. Lineage (NCBI taxonomy): Eukaryota > Metazoa > Chordata > Mammalia > Primates > Atelidae > Alouatta > Alouatta palliata. Next base: position 30,482 of record PVKV010013013.1, on the reverse strand, counting down.
TAATGTTTTTATTCCATTGAGCAGGCTCCTTTGTGAATACATTTCCTGAAAAACAACAAAAAAGCTCTTATCTCAATTATGAGGTCCTATTACTTCATCTGTCCCACATTCATTACAGTAGATGGTCATGAGAAGAACAAGTTTAGCTTTATAGTCCTTAATGAAATGTATTAGCAAAATTGAGCACAAAAAAAAAAAAGAGATAGAGAAGAATTCTGTACATGAAGAAAGATTTTCCATTTTAGCATATAAAAAGAGGGAAGAAACTAAAGAAATTATCTGCAATCACAGCACAATCAAGGAGACAGCTGACTTGTCCTCCCTCCCACCCTCATAAGCTATGATTTAATCATGCTTAATATATTGCAGAATTATACTCTTGAAGTCCTGAGTCATTTTGCTGGCCTCTCTGACATCTGTCCCTCCACTCTTTCCTATTCTTTCCTGGGGTCTCCTATCTCCCTCTGGACAGCTTTCTCCAAGCCTGGCTCTGCCCCTACCCCTTGAGCACATGCCTGGGTAGATTTGAGGGCCATTTACCTTCTGGGTTTTGCCTTCAGTGCCACAGAGCAAGGATTTGATCCCCTGTTAGTGTAAGATCTGAGACACCACTGGAAGTTCCTTTGAACAAAGCATTCCGTGAAAAGGAAAGGAATCTACATACATGTGCCAATATATTTATCTGTGCTTTTCTTCTATGTAAGGTGTCCTTTGGATTTTCTTCCTGTGTGTATTTCATTTTAATCAAGATCTACTTCCTTGCCCAGAAACCCTTAATGGTTTCCTATTGCCCCCAAAAAATCAAGTTCAAGTTTGTCAGCATAGCATTCAAGATCCTCTGCGATTTGCCCCCTCACATGCATTTCCAACAAATCAACTCCTCTAGCCAGAGTGAGAGTCTGTATAATTCAGTGCTGAACATGTAGCGTCTGTCTCCAAGACCAGCACAGCCATTTGTGAGCTGTGTCCTCAGGTGAGTTGCTTAAACCTGTCTATGCCTCAGTTTCCTCAATTGCAAAGATGGAATAATAACAGTAGTAATTTGAGTTGTGTGTGAAGCAAGAGAATTGATAAATGTTGTGGGCTGAGAACAGGGCCTGATCATAATGTACCAGCTATCTATTATTATGATTACTACTACTCACTACTCTCAACACATTTGCACTTTTCTATCTTTGAACATTTTTTCACTGTTACCAATTTTTGGAATGCTCTCCCCTTCTCTCCACCCCTCTAAATTCTTCCCATCCTTTAAAGTCCTGCTCAATTTTTTTGTTGTTGTTTGTATTTTGAGACAGAGTCTCTCACTGTTGCCCGGGCTGGAGTGCAATGGCGTGATCTCGGCTCACTGCAACCTCCGCCTCCCGGGTTCAGGCAATTCTCCTGCCTCAGCCTCCTGAGTAGCTGGTAGTACAGGTGCACACCACCACATCTGGCTAATTTTTTGTATATTTAGTAGAGACAGGGTTTCACCATGTTGGCCAGACTGGTCTCAAACTCCTGACCTCGGGATCTGCCCACCTTGGTCTCCCAAAATGCTGGGATTACAGGCATGAGCCACTGCGCCTGGCATCTGATCAAATTTTTCTTGCACTAACTTCCCTAAACTGTTAAATTTACAGTGTTCTTTTCTGTTTATTGTTCTTATGATCTATTCCACAAATTTTACAAATAATCATTTGTTGCATCATGGAACTTTTTGTATTGCCACCTTGTATATTAACTTGGAATGTAATTTTGCCTTGTTCCCCCCAGTTGGCCTGTGAATTCTTGGAAGCAAGGACTCAGGCCTGTCTTTGTATACCTGGTACATTGCCTTTCCAATAGTGGCTCAATAAATATCTGTTTATTTGACTTATTTGATTCACAGGTTGAATGCAACTTTGCCAGATGCCTTTGAAGGGAGAGTAAAGGAATTAGAACCCTGTTATTTGCCTGTACAATATTTATAATGTTTCTGTGTAAGATGTTCCATTTCCATCGTGGAAGCCCTAGAACTGTGATTGGTGGAAATCCATTAGGATGAGATCAGATGCTGTTTTTGGCCTGAGAGAGATTTGGCAGCCAGATAGGCTCGTAGAAGAGCAATTTAACCAGATGCAGCATGGCAGAGACAGAGTCCCCAGGGATGGCTATAACACAAGGAGGTCTCCCGAAGAGCAGTTGCTTTCACAAAGAAGTTTTGGAAGTTCAGACTTTCCTTCCTTGCTGCTTGATTTTCCCCTGGGTGGAAGCCTTTGGCACCCGAAAGGGCCAGGGCCAGGTAGGACAGGAGGAAGAGCTAGTGTGTTACTGGGTCAAAGACTTTGGGTTCTAGTCCAAATTTTTTCAACAACGTCCTGGGTGACCTTGGATTTTATGTCATCTCCTTAATCTTCAGTTCCCTCATCTATCATGAAGGTGTTGGATCAGTACATAATCTCTACAGTCCTTGCTGACTCTCATACTTTATCTCATAGTGGAGTCATTAGTAGGTCTTTGCAGGAGACAGAGACCTCCTTTGCCTGAAATAATATTCTTCTGGTTGGTGAGACACAGTCAGAACGCTGGCCAGTGGAGCTCAATTGAGTCAGTCCCCAGGGTGTGGAATGGTCTCATTTTATGGGGAGTGACCCTCCTTACAATAACTTGGAATCCTTTACCTTCTCCACAACATCTGGGAAAGTAAGGACTTGGGATATAGGATAATGAAGAGAGCCCAGGGTAATAATGGGGCAAAGGACATAAACTGGAGTCATATCTGAAGATCTGGTCAATTGTCCTTGTCTCTAGATTATCACTGAGTGTTCCCTTTCTGTAGTCTCTGACTGAAGTCACAGTCATTAATGACGGTAGAAGTCCAGGGAGATGAAGCAAGATTGCACTGAGGCTTGGTGCCAAGTTTGTACAAGTCGTCAGAGACCCCACCTAGGCCTTGGGCTTGCCCTTATGAGTGCATTCTCCAGGTCTGCCCCTGCCTCCCCCTACCAGAAGGTGCTCCTCCCCCAGTACCCCCCCAATATGTCCTTGGCAGCTTTCCTCAGGTGCTCCTGGCTGCTCACTGCTATCAACTTAAACCCATAGTAGCCCCTCCCACTAACTTTTCTCTACTCCCCCAGCTAAGACAGCAGGTCTGCCTTTTTAAACTGAGATCAGCCTCCTGGGTGTGAGATCCATGAGGCCATGGCCTTGTGTCTCTTGGTACCTGTGAGCTCATCTTGGGCCTGGAAAATCATGCTGAGGAGGAAGATATTATTGCTGCTGTTACTGCTGCTGCTGCTGGTACCACAGGAAACCGTGCTGTGTTTCAGGAGCTGGGAAATAGTGTGGCAAGCAGATGACGCTGTACAGCAGAACACTGATGACCTTCTGGAAGACATCCAGAGATAAGTTGGGAACAGTTTGTGCGGAAAAGGGAGAGTCCCAGTAGCCAATCCAAATATTGCAGATGGAATTCTTGTGAGCAAGGGCTTTCTACAAAACCATTTGCCAAGACGGCCCACATGCTTGCAAGGCAAATATCTAGGCACAAGCTTACAAAATACAACAGGCAGCTCAATGGCAGGCCAGGCATGTTGGTGGGAGGTGGACAAGTGAGGACTTTTATCTGTCCATTTCTCTCCAGCTGCTGCAAGGGGCCTCTAATGCTGTATGAGTTCTTTGGCTTTTCAATCTATTTAATAGAAGAGAAGCTGGGAAGGTAGCTCATCCAGGTCATGCCTCTGTCTCCATGCTGGATGTTACTTGCAGCATGTGACTATAAGGAAGTTCTCTTCCTTCAATAAATGCCTCCAGAGAAAAGTGCCCACCCATTCTCTGTGACCCATTCTAGTGTTTAATCATTGTGAAATCTCGAACAATAGGCTTCACATTGATCTTAAGATGTCCCCCTGGTTGTTTATTGTTAATCCCCCTATTTCCTATTGATTGCAGGTGGGGAATAGCCACTGACCAAGGTTTCTACTTGAAAGGATGCTTTTAAATACCTGACCATAACAGGCCCCTTAACCTACCCTTATTTAGACTTAATAATTTTAGAAACATTTTACACACATATTTACTTGATCACAATCTTTTCCAATTATTCTATAGTCTCTGCTACTGACCACAGCACAGCTGTCCTCCCTGCACAGAGCTCCCCTCTCCTTTCTAAGCACCCCATCTCTTCCCAACCTAAGAAATTTTCCATTTTCAATGTACCAACATTTGAGCAGCTGTATAAGCACAAAATATTTAATTTGGGAACAGTGTCTGTGGGAAGGAATGCTTTGTTAGTTTCCAAAGTAATGCAAAGCTTAATTTTAGAAAGTAATTTAACCTTTTTCTTTTGGTTCTGGAAGTCACAGAGATTATGGATTGCGCTGCAGAGGCAGCCTCTCTGATGACGCTAGCACTTTGCAGCACTGGGTTTTTCTGCAGCAGTTTCATTTTTATTCTCATTCAGAGACACAGTGAGTCAGTTCAATAGAAACATTTACCCCCTGAAGTCAGGACCTATGTCTTGTACAGCCTGTCTGTATGGCCAGGGCCTGGCAAGGACATGTGAGTGGGAAGTATTCTTAAATGCTTAATTACATTGCACTGCTTGTCTGCCCCCTACTCCCTACCTTGGTCTTAAACTTGGTCCAGTCAGGTTCTGGTACTAGGAAATAACATTGCTATCAAGTATTGGGCAAGACAGAGACTGGCAGGATCAGATCATACCACTGCTACCTTCCATGGCTCCAGGAGAAAGTTAAGGCGACAAGACTGAGGAGTATCACGTCCTACCAGATCTAATGTTAGTCTCCTCCTCTCAGGGACACACATGACTAGGATCTGAAACATAATAGGAACACCAGTAGAGCAGGATAGATTTGGAGGCAGGGACCATGAAATGCAGAAATTAGGAGGATATATCACCACCACCACCACCATAGTAACAGTATTTAGGGCTGGAACTGAGGTAGGCTTTTGATAAATAGCCCGAGAGCCCTCTGTGGGCTCCAGGCGAAGCAGCCTTCTATCATCTGCTGGGGTGCCTTTTGACTGTCGTGACACGCTCTGGTACCTTAACACCATGATCGGTGACATTTCCCAATTCCCCAGAAAGAAAATTTAAACTCTGTTCTCCAAGGATTGATACACACACACACACACACACACACACACACACACACACACTGTCTCTTTCTCGACTGTGTTGTAAGTAAAAGTCAATTTGGAGAGGAAGACGATGAGGTCCCCAAGAGAAAGTCACTGTGAGCAAAGATACTCTGGCAGAGTGGACCAGACTCCACCAGAACACCTGAATCTTGGAGGACAAGAGGTTCCAGGCAGAGTGTGAGGCTGAGTCTCTCTAGTTCTCATCTGCACCCCAAATCCTGAGTTCTAGTATGTTCTGGAAACGAGGGGGATGGTTTTAATTACAAAGCAAAAATCAAAACAAAACAAAAACATACAAACAGAGGACAATCATTTTGAAGTTGGCATCTTCTCTAGAAGACCTGGAAGACCTTGTCCTGCTGGTCAGGGAGGAGCTGACCATTGGAGGTCAGTGGTTTGGGGGAGGTGGGCAATGGCTGTGGCAGCCAAGGGGGAGGAGACAGCGGTAGGGTGGCATGGCAGCCCACTCCAAGAACAGAAACGAGGAGAAGGAAAGACAGGACTGCACAGCCTAATGTGGCAGTTAGCCACTTTTGCAGTAAAACTATTTTAAATATTTTTCAAAGTGTTAGCTTCTGCCAGATCTTGAAATCTTTCAGAGCTCAGCCTGTGGGTGGGTTCAGCTCTATGTATTTTTCATTAACATGTACTAGTGCGCCTAGTACAGAAAGACAAGAAAGAACCATGCCAGAAATACAGATACCGAGAAAACCAGGCTGACAAAAAGATACACAGAGATACTGGGAGAGCTTGAGAAAAGCCATTTTCTAGGTGCAGAGGAACACAGAGTTCTAGAAAGCATTTGATCGAGAGATTCAGGAAAGCCTATTAAGTCAGTGTTCTGCGAGACGCTACTGGCGTCTCCCAGGATGGAGATCAGGCGGTCCTGGATTAAGCCTCCCTGAACTAAGAACCAAAGAGAAACCGCAAAGCTGCATTGTTTTGTTTGTCCCTCGGTTGGGCTCCAGGCAACCTGCGCGCTGAGGTTCTGACACACTGCCTGAGCGCCCCCTTCTGGCCGCTCTGCAGAACTTCACCGTCTGGGCCAAGGTGAAATCGAATTACGTAATTTCTTGAGCTTTGCCCACCCTATTTTTAAAATTTTTACTTATTTTTTATATACTTTTGTATTTTTCAAGTTCATGTCTTCTCTGAAGCCTAATGTATAATGCCAGCGCTTGAATGCTTTGACTGCCAACGTCCTAAGGCCCAGTGAGGGCAGTTCTGAGAGATCAGCCTAATCAGAGTGCAGGCAGGGGCTTGTCGGAACATTTATGAAACACGTGCCATATACAAAGTATTGCGGAAAAGGCCCAAAGGGATCTCATTTGGCTTTTCGTCTTCTTGCCTCAAAAGGGAGGCTAGAATTAAACTGGCCTTCTGGGGTGGAGTGAGAGCCCTTCCCTGCCCAATTCCGACCCACTGGAGCAGCCTTCCAAAATAAACCCAGAGAAGAGCCTCTCAGGGCACCAGAGATGGCGCGCCTCACTCTTTCCTTTCCTTCTCTCTCTCTCTCTATTCATCTTTTCTTTCTTCTCTGCTTGGAAAGGAGAAATTACAATGTGCAAAGCCCCTGGGGCTAGAGGGAGAGAAATACACATCTCCCCAAATGCCAAGCCTGTGTTACTGCTAAGAATAGCCATTATCCTAATCTGGGAGGAAGCGCAGAAGACCTGGTTCCTGTTTCTCTCTCCCTCTCTACTCCCTCGTTTCTCCCTGTGTCCCTCTCCCCTCCCTCCTATCTCCTTCACTTCTCCATCCCCCTCACATCCGATGAAGGTTGAGTATAAAGAGGGCAGTGAGCCTGTCTTTCCTAAAGTGACCGAGACTTGAGTCACAAAGGCTAGAGAGAAGATGTGGAAGGAGAGAATAAGCGTTCAGAGGACCAGGGTGGGAGGGAGGGAGAAGGCAAGAGCAGCATGGGTTGGGGGGGACAGGAAGAACAGGACACAGGAATCTGCAGCCAGCTGATTGGCAGGGGTGGTGGGGCCCTCAAGGAGCATCCCTGGGGTAAGCAGTGGCGCAACCGTGGCTTTAGGCATGCCCCCCCACCCCAATTCTGGCAGGACAAAGGCATCACCTTGAGGGAGAGAGCCAGGTTTCCAGACCACTGGCTAGTATATGGGCTCACAGTAAGCAACTCTCATCTCCTCAGAGATTACAAACCCAAATTATGTCTCTAAAAATCAGGTTCTTTCAGGCCGGGAATGGTGGCTCATGCCTGTGTAATCCCAGCACTGTGGGAGGCCAAGGCGGGCAGATCGCTTAAGTCCAGGAGTTTGAGACCAGTCCTGGGCAACATGCAAAAACCCCATCTCTACAAAAAATACAAAAATTAGCCAGGCGTGGTGGTGACTTGCGTCTGTGGTCCCAGCTACTCAGGAGGCTGAGGTGGGAGGATTTCTTGAGCCTGGGAGGCAGAGGTTGCAGTGAGCTGAGATCATAGCCCTGCACTCTGTTGCCTGGGCAACAGAGTGAGACCTTAAAGGTCAGAGGCAAAGGGTGAGAACATCAGAAAGATCCTCTTTCCTTTGTTAATGACGAATTAAACAGATGTTACAGTTAACTGCCTTGCAGAAGTGACCCTCAGGGAAATGGGGTCACTTCTGCTTTGGTTTCCTCATTACCTGCTGGGCCCCTGCCCATTGTTTCTTTTTGTCCATCTTCCCTCCCAGCTTCCCCCCTTTCCTCTTTTCAAGAGTGCAGCTTTTGCCCACACCATACGTGATGTTCCTCCCCAGCCCCACCGCCCTGGCTCTGGCTTCCTCCCCCAATCACCTTTCCTGTTGCTCCTGGATCTTTTCTGGTCAGAGTGTTGTTGTGGAAGGAAGAGGAAGAGGGCTTGGGGACCCAGATATCTGATGCCTTGTGGATTTCTAACAGGGCTAAGAGCTTTCCCATAGAGCCTGAGGAGAGTCAGGCTCTATCTAGGTCTTTCTTGACTCAAACTGCAAAGCACCTCTGAAAATTACTAGACAGCTGACAGCCCATAAGTTGTATTATCTCTATCTTGAATAGCCCTTGCCCACTTCTACCATAGAAAAGTATTTTAGTAACTCATGAGTCAATAGGAGCAGAAGGGCCCTGGCAGGCACTGCATAAATACATATTACGGTTATTTATCACAAATGAAAGCGGCTCATAAATAACTGAAAATGGCCCAGTTCTGCTTCTGTTGAATAAAAGGAAGAAACCCACAAACATCAAAGGATAAAAAATAAAAGGGAGACGCTCTGCAGACGATGGCATTACTTTGTGTTCTATAGCTGAATAAACTGCAGCAGTTTCTAAAATGCTCCAGGAGAATAAAGGATTTTAGAAGAGACCTGCTCAGCGGCCCTGAGTTGTGGGTCTGGGCTGCCCATGACCAGCAGAGGGCAGACTTCCTTTATAAACGGAAGACTGCAGAGCTGTGGGGAAATGGTAATTGATGGTTCAAGGTTGTAAACTGCTTATTCGATGCTGTAAATACCGACTTTGGGCCTATGCATACCCCCAGAGATCATAGCCCAATATTCTTGACAGGTCACAAGAGACTAGATTTCAAGGAACCAGCTCCTTGTAATAAATATTTCTTTGTAAGATTAAAATCTGGGCAGGAGGCTTGTTTTGCACAAACCTCCCTCTGGGTGCCACAAACTGCTATTTAATGTGCAGTCACTGAAGTGACTGTCCCTGACATAGCCACTCACAGCTGCATATTTGGTACAAAGTATCTAGCTTTTCCAAGTTAGATACAAAGCCCAAAACCTCCCCCTATGTTTGAGCTTTGTATCTAACTTGGAAAAGCAGGTGCTGTGTCATGAACTTGGTGAAAAAGTTCCTACTGTTGGTAATTTCCTTTTGTTTAATGAATACAGAGCAATCTACTGTCTGGGAAACAGAGATAGGAATGAAGATTATTGGAAATATTTCCTTAATATTTGGGTCAGCCTAGCAAATTGACTCCTAGGTATGCATCCAAGATAACTGAAAACACATGTCCACACAAAAATCTGTACACAAATATTTCTAGCATTATTAATCATAGTCAAAATGTGGAAACAACCCAAGTGTCCATTGACTCATGAATGGCTAAACAAAACGTGGTTTACCCACATAATGGAATATTATTCAGCCATAAAAATGAATCAAGTATTGATACATTACAACATGACAAACTTTGAAAACTTCATGCTGATTGAAAGAAGCCAGTCACTAAAGACCCATATTATATTATTCTAATTACACAAAATGTCCAGAATAGGCAAATTCATAAAAATAAAAAAACAGATCAATGATTTATTGGGGCTGGGGAAGGGAGAAATGGGACTGACTTCTAATGAGTAATTTTTGGGATGATGAAAATGGTCTGAAATTAGATAGTGGTGATGGCTGGACATCTCCATGACTATACTGAAACCCACTGAATTATACACTTTTAAAAGGTAAATTTTAAGTATGTGAATTATGTCTCAATAAAACTGTTATTTAAAAAAGATTTGGGGCTGGATACAGTGGACCACGCCTGTCATCCCAGCACTTTGGGAGGTAGGGGTAGGAGGATCACTTGAGCCCAAGAGTTCAAGAACATAGCAAGATTCCATCCGTATTGAAAAAAAAGAAAAGAAAAAATTCAGACCAAAATAGACATTAACAGACACTATAGAAGGAAACTCAGAGCAGGAAACAAAGTGAATATAAAGAGAACATTTGACTTCTGGGAAAGCCAGCCCTGCCCCCATTTAAAAAATACTTTGGTTGAGAGCAGAGTAGGTTTAGTGCAGGTTAAAGACAGAGGCAGCCAAATTCAGTGTAGGAAGCAAACAGAATTATCCACAAAGCTGAACTGACCTTGCGTCTTCTCCAGCTGACCCACCTGTAAAGAGTTTACACCTCTCTGATCATGCTGGCCTTGGTAATATGGGTGCTGGTTCACTCAATGCAAGAAAACCACATCTGATGTCATGGTGACAGAAAGTACAGAGGGAAATAAGAGAGAATCACATTCTTTAAACCAAGCTCTCAGGAGGTGGCAAGGAAGGAAGGTGATAATAGTGAAGTCACCAGCTCAGCTGCCAGGCAACTTGACGGTCACACTTGAGTTCCAAGTATATGACCAGTGACACCCAAGAGGCCGGAAGCCTGTGCTCTGTTCCTTCTGTAGCCACCACAGCACCCTGAAGAGGCTGGGCCCATGACAGCCCTTAGTAAATACCTGGAAAAGGGGGAGAAATTACAAAACAGATGCGCACACAACTCCAAAGGCCAAGGGAAGTGCCCTGAATGACCAAAGCCAGGGCTAGGTGCAGCCTGGGTCAGCACATCAGAGAGGAACTACCCTTGAATTAGAAAGATAAGGAGAGATGCCTGCTCTTTTTCAGAGCCATCCACTCACCCATCACTGGACCTGCCTGGCTGAGTTTAAGCAGGGCGATGTCTCAGGCACACCTGCACACACCCTTCTACGGCATGCTTGGTATGCCTCATTTCTTGCCTTCCTCCAATTCCTGAGCCGAAACTGTAATACATTAATATCATTGTGTGAGATAGAGCCAAACGTTGTTTTGTTTAGAAATAAAACATCCTCGAAGATGCACTATGAAAGAGTAGGCCTTTTAAAATTTGTTTTTATTGATTTAAAAACCAAACCAAACAAATCTTCTGTTCTGTAATTGCTCTTGGTGATCGGAGAGAGCAATGATACTAGGGTGTGATCAAATGTTTTCCAGTCCTGTGTTTTTCTCCAAGTCTGGTCCTCTGGGTGAATGTTACGCATTTTACGGAACCAGGGAATATATCTAACTATGTCTTACAAAATTAGCTTAATGATAGATTCAGCCAAGAGATGGGAACTCAGTAACGAATTATGTAGCTAGAGCTTCATAGGGGCATTGGAGCCAAAGCTCATAACACTCTTTACATAGTAAATAAGAGGTTAAAAACAACTGGCTAGATACCAATTGTTTTAAATAAATTATATGAATTCAGCAGTGGGAAGAACTGGATTTGGGAGTTGGGCAGATCTGGGCTTACAACCTGGTTACTTCCTTCATTGATGCCTTTAGTAAATGTGTATTGATCACCTACCCTGTACGAGGCACTCTTTTAGACATTGACAGTCAAAGCACAAATGAGAAAGACAGTCTGTATTCTCAGAGAGCTTACAGTCTCACAGCTGCACTAAATAGCTGGTATCTTTAAAAGGTTACTAAACCTGCTGGGAGCAGTGGCTCAAGCCAGTAAGCCCAGCACTTTGAGAGGCCGAGGTGGGCGGATCACCTGAGGTCAGCAGTTCAAGACCAGTCTGGCCAACATGGTGAAACCCCGTGTCTACTAAAAATACAAAAATTGGCTGGATGTGGTGGCGGGCGTCTATAATCCCAGCTACTTGGGAGGCTGAGGCTGGAGAATCGCTTGAGCCCGGGAGGCAGAGGTTGCGGTGAGCTGAGGTTGCGCCACTGCACTCCAGCTTGGGCAACATAGTGAGACTCTGTCTCAAAAAAGAAAAAAAAAGGTCACTAAACCTTTCTGTATTTAAAACTGTAAAATGAAAAAACAAAACAAAGCAAATTTGAAGGTTGTTGTGAGGATTAAATTGAATACCATAAACGAAATGCTTTGAATATTGCATTAAAATAGTATTGCTTCCCTTCTCCTTATACATACACCCCCTTGGTATCATTTTATCATTTGCTAACATTACTACTACCTTTAATTGAACATTCCTAGCTTAAAGGGAGACCAAATGGGTCAGGGATTTGAGATGGAAACCCCAAAGCAACTCCATTAGGGAACAGTATGTGTTGTAGTTGAGAACATGGGGGTTGACAGGAGAGGACCCCAGATAGAAACCAACCCTGTTACTTGCCAATTTGGGGCAAGTTATTTAACCTCTCTGAGCCTCAATTTCCTCCTTTGTGAAGGCTGATAACCTTATTCTCCCGGAGCTGTCAGGGAGGTTTAGTGAGATGCTATATGTAAAACACCTGGCTTATTGTCTAGTACATAATAGGTGCTTGGCAAAAATTGTTACTCTTATTTGTTTGTCTTTCTTTCAGAATATCAATTTTTAGGGTGGGCACTGGTCTTAAACAGCATTATGGCCAATTCCTCATGTTACAGATAAGGAAACTGAGGTTCAAAGCAGGTTGGCCAAATCATATAGTTAGTTGGTGTCAGAACTGAAATCTCTGATTCCTGCCCCAGTTTTCTTTGCCTCTGCTTCATGTTCAGGGATGGATTTGACTAGAATGTTGGTTTTAAGGAACATTAAGCTCACACATGTAGGATGTGGTAGGAAGCTGTCTTCCTTTCCTAATCTTCAGTTTCTTCTTGTACAGTAATGGAGTTGTCTAAATGACTCTACTCAAGCTTCTGAGACACAAGGTCTTTCTGAAGAGTAGCTAGAAAACACAGGGAGCCATGGACAACTTCACCTGCCCTTGCTAAGTTCAGGCTCGTGATCTTTCAAAGATTAGGTGTACACAGATGGAAGATTCTTGCCCATGCATCCCTTACAAGGCCACCATGCCTGACCTTCCAAGTGGCTGCTCTTTCAATGGAAGTGATTTTCAGACTGCAGATCATAACTTATTAGTGAGTCTTGAAATAAATTTAGTGAGTCAGTATTTCAAAAATGGAAATAGAAGTGATTTTAAAATATCAAAGTATGCCACAAGTTATAATAACAAGTATTACTTTGTGAAATCTTTGTTATATGTGTCATATGTGTGTGCGAATTTAGGTACTGCGATGTCACAATTTTAAAAGCATTTTTTACTGTGCACTGTAGTCCAAAAAGATTGAAAACTACTGCTTTAAGACATGATTTGTATTGCCTGAAATTTAAAAAAAATTCTCACTTTTAAACTGCACATTATTCATTCACTCAACAATTGTTTACTGAGTGCCTACCAAATGTCCAGCACTGTTCTGGGCACTGAGAATATAGCAATGAACAGAAGAAACAAAAATTCCTGCACTCATGGAGCTTACCTTCTGGTGGGAGAAACACAAGCAATACATATGTAAGGTACAAAATGTAGGAAACATAAGAGAAAGGCAGGAAGGAAGGAAGGAGGGAGGGAGGCAAGGAGGCAGGAAGGAAGGAGGAGGGAGGGAGGCAGGGAGGCAGGGAGGCAGGAAGGAAGGAAGGAAGGAGGGAGGGAGGGACGCAGGGAGGCAGGGGAGGGAAGGAGGAAAGAAAGAAAGAAGAAGGAAAGAAATAAAAAGAAAGAAAGAAAGAAAAAGAAAAGAGAAAGAAAGAAGCAAGCAGATAATTAATTCAGGACATTCATAACCATTTAACCCAGAAAAAACACTGCTGGCATTTTGCTGTATGTCCTTACAGATTTTTCAGCATACACACATGCCATTTATCTCGCCATTTAGAGCACTTCAAGGTAACAGGCCTCAGGTAAATGTGCAGGATGCTGCTGACCAAAGTCCTGTCCTCTGAAGCATGAAAGGAGAGCCTCTGCTTTCCTCTCCACCTGCTTCCCTCCTCCCTCTCCTTCTTTCTCTTCTGTATTAATTACACTACCAGGCCCTCAGCCCTGGACACAGAGACTTCTGCTGCATGTTAAATAGGCACAGCACCAGCTGACCCTGCTCACTGGGAAGTTCTGTGTCAGAGTTCTGTTGCATACTGACCTTTAAAAGCCTTAATGATTTAATCATGTTATAGATTGAAAACATTGAGGTCCAGAGAAATTGTGACTTGTCTGAGTTCCCACAAATGGTAAATGGAGTCAAGAGTCTGAAATGCCTTGTGCTCCACCGCCTGAGAGCTCTGGTTTGGCCTCTCCATCTGCTGTGCATTTCACATTTCTTCCTTATTGTGCCAATATAGCTGTTGTTTTAAGTTTTTGTTTTCTAAAAGGTACAAACTGGTTAGACTCATCCTGGCTTAAGTGACCATTAATTTAGTAAACCTCCTTGGATTTTCTGCTATGCTATAAGCCTTAAAAATAAATGTAATAAGAAGCTGCCCTTGGGTCCAGCAGAGAAGAAGATAGAACTGGATCCCTTTCAAACCCAGTGTTTACACTCAGATGCCTCTGGCTTTCTCATTTACTTTAATAAGCTATTTCATGAGGTAACTTTATCTTTACAGATTTTTTTTTTTTTTTTTTGGAAGGAGAGATGATTTTTAGCAGAGAGCAAGGAACTTAAAATAAAGAGGTTTGTGCTCTCGTCCCAAATCTGCTGAGTAACCTTAGAGCAGTCACTTCCCCTCTGTGAGCCTAAGACTGGATGAGGGGCTTTTAAGCTGTGGTCAGTGGGGACTCAGGATTTTCAGAACATATTTCTGGGCTACCACCAGACACCTAACAGAGGCTGCTGTCCCAGAACCACACTGCCCCCTTGTCTCCCTCCCTCCCTTACTCAGAGCAGCTCCCCTTTTACTTTTTTTTAAAGGGGAGAGTCTGCATAAAATTTTATTTAAAAGTTCTGCTGTTGTTAATATATAACAACCACCAGAACAGCTAGATGATCTGAAAAATCCTTTCCAGCTCTAGCATTCTGGAGTTTCTGAGTTCAAAGATCAGCTCTCGCTTTTCTTTTTTAGCTACCTCTTTGCTCCATGGACATGCCAACCGATCACCTCTAAATTATAAATATTCTCTCTGCTGCCCCAAGCTGACTGCTAACTATGTATTATGCTGGCTATAAAGATCCTGGAAATGAGCTTGTCTGCTAATCCTCCCCTAATAATGTTGTCACCGGCAGGGAAGAACATTTGTAGCAGTGCTTATTTGCTGACCAGGGATTTGATTTTTTTTTTTTTTTTTTTTTTTTTAAGCTTGCATTTGCTTTAACTACTTAGGAAAAACAGTTCCAGAACCATCCCCAGCCCTGACCAGCACAGCAGCATCCTCATTCGTATGCTGCTGCTTTGTCTGGCTAAAGGCATTCTGCAACGCCATTCCTAACGGCTCCGCACTGTGGTAAGCAGCTATTTGGATTGGATCCCACATCCGCTCCTGCACATTTTGTTTTTCAGGCTGTCTGTCTTACTGCATGCTCCCAAAGTTGCCTCTGAAAGCCAGTGATCTTTGCCTGCCGCTGCAGTCCAGCCAGGCCTGAGCCAGGCCGTACCTGCCCGGCCCTACCTACAGCACCACAGCCCTTTTTGGTGCTGATTTATTTTACACACACTGTGCCTGCTCTGCCCAGAGTAGAGCAAGACCAATTTTTCCTTTACAAATAAGTGATTTGAACTTTCATCGAAAATACACTGGTGATAAAAGCAGACAAAGATAAATCAGCATTTTCTACTCACTATGTGTCAGTAAAGTTCAAGAATTTGCTGCTAGATGTGTAAATCAGGATACAGGATGGGAGAAGCAAATGCTGATCATACTCTGAGTGTTCCTTACCTCACTTCATCCTTATAATAACCCTCCTAGGTAGATATTCTCATCTCCATTTGTTAGAGGAAGAAACAGGCTGGAGGAGGTAGAAGAACTTGTCTAGACACACAGTTAGGAAGTGGCAGATGCAGGAATTGAACTTGTTCTATCTGGCACCAAATGCCCTGTTCTTTCCACGACATCATGCTGCCTTCTTGATGAGCATGCTGACTCATTTGGGAAGTTATGTAAGCTTGTAAATCACATTGAGATTCCCAGATAATGCGACTGCATAAAGAAGAACAAAGTGCTGCCACGAGTGGCTTTGGTGCAGTGACAGAAGCAGCAGGGGAGGCTCTGCACTGTGGAGAAGGAGTCAGTAAAGCTGTTGAGAGGAGAGGGGCTGCGCCAGTGGGCCCCAAACCACAGGTGATCATTGATCTCTTCCCTTCCCAACCTGTTCTGTTAACAAACAGGTTTTAATTATACGAATAAAGCTATCTATCCATTTAATTCACAGACAGTTACTGAAAACTCAAGCTTTGACCACCTGCACAAGGTATACCAAAGGTGCCCAGGGTCAGATGGCTTGGCACCACTCCAGTCACCTCCATCAGGCAAAATAAGCAAGGTAGGTCTTTAGCATCATCCACATATGCTTTTATTGACTAGAGGAGTGTCATAATCAGATTTGCATTTTGGAAAGTTATCCCAGGCCTCTGTCAGGAGAGGGAGAAAGAAGGCAATGCTGCCAGTACCCCACCTATATCCCCTTAGTATGCACCTCACACCCCCAAGGCCTGTGACCCTTTCTGCTCTTGCTTGGCAGCATGCACAGCCCATACACAGTGCAGGAGTGCAGGCCAGACGTGCTGGGGAGCTGATGTCCCTGAGATCAGCCCTCAAACAATAATGGATGGGAGGGTTGATGGGTAAACACCCCAGCTTCCTTGCCTGTTTGTTGGGATAACTCTAATTCATATTCTACCCTGTATCTCAGTTTCTCAGTGGGGTAAGCTCCAGTGGAGTTTCTCAGTGGCATGGAGCTCTGCAGTGCTTAATAACACGTACTTTATTGGCTTCTTTCAATTCCTTGTCTTGTTCCCCAAATCAGCTCCCAGGTTTTCCTGAGATCACCTCTCAAATGATCTATTTATAGTAGAATCCATGTTTCAGGTTTCATTTCCAGAGGACCTCAAATAAAGACCATTCAGAAGCCGGTGTGGTGGCTCATGCCTATGATCGCAGCACTTTGGAAGGCTAGGGTAGGTGGGTCACTTGAGGCCAGGAGTTGAAAACCAACCTGGCCAACATGATAAAAACCCCATCTCTAAAACAAACAAACAAACAAACAAAAAATACCATTCAGTACCTCAGTGCAGAGATGGATAATGTGCACCAGACAAAGGGAACAGAAGTGGGAATGGAGAAGAGGGTGTTGCTATGAGAAATATTCACTCTGAGATTAGGAACTTCAAAATAAGAAACTCCTACATTCAATAGTAATAAAAAACTAACCTAATTTTAAAAATAGGCTAAGGACTTGAATAGACATTTCTCCAAAGAAGACATACAAATAGCCAACAGGCATATGAAAATGTTCAACATCACTAATCATCAGAGAAATGCAAATCAAAACCACAATGTGATACCACCTCATACCTGCTAGGATGGCCAATATATATATATATATATATATATATATATATATATATATATATATATGATAAGTGCTGGTGAGGATGTGGAGGAAATTGGAACCCTCATACACTGTTGGTAGGAATGCAAAATGGTGCAGCCACTATGGAAAACAGTATGAAATTTCCTAAGAAAATTAAAAATAGAACTACCATATGATCCAGCAATCCCACTTCTGGATATTTATCCAAAAGAATTGAAATCAGGGTATCAAAATGATATTAGTATACACATGTTCATTGCAGCACTATTCACAATAGCCAAGATGTGAAAACAACTTAAATGTCCATCAACAGATGAATGGATAAAAAGAAAATGTGGTACATACATACAGTGGAATACTACTCAGCCTTAAAAAGGAAATTTGGCAAGGTGCAACAATATAGATGAACTTTGAGAACATTACATTAAGTTAAATAAGCCAGTCACCAACAGGCAAATATCGTCTGACTCCACTTATATGAAATATCTAAGATGAAGTAGCTATGATTTAAATTAATAGAATCATAGAATGGTGGTAGCCAGTGGGAGGAAGAAGAAATGGGGAATCACTAACAATGAGTGTTGTGTTTCAGTCAAGCAAAATAAATAAGCTCTGGAGAGCTATTGTACAACCTGGTACCTATAGTCAATGATAATGTATTGTACACTTAAAATTTTGTTAAGAAGGTAGATCTCGTATTAAATGTTATCATGATTAAAAAAAAAAAACTGGTTAAATGGAGGGGTAAGAGAGAAAGGAAGGAGAGAAAAGATTCTATAAGAACTCTGGGACTTTGGCTTAAGCTTCTGGGTGGATACTGATGCCTTAAACTAAACTAGGGAATACATTTCAGGGGTAAGAAAGTAAATCCAATTTCGGATATGTAGGAAAAAGTGACATCTGGCTCTGTGATGTCATTTGCAAAAATGAAAATGCCCCCTTTGCCAAAAGCATCTTCCCAAACCTCTTACCATAGAGCTTGAAATTCTACATTACTCACTCCTTTGGCTTGCTTTTTCCAGAACGCTATTTTTAAAATGCTCCTGAGATTATTGATACTTTTGTTACGTGTGATAATAGCATTGTGGTTATGTAGAAACAAATCTCCTTAACTGTTAGAAATACATGCCAAAGTATTTAATGGATAAAATAAAACACTGTCAGGGACTTCTTTCAAATAATCCAGCAAAAAGAAAAATGAAGGATCTATATAGGGGGTCAGATAAGACAACATGGACAAAATATTTAAAATGATAAGAGCTTGGGAATGAATATAGAGGGTCCATTATACCATTTCCTCTACTTTTGTGTGTAGGAAGTTTCCATAACAAAAAAAATAGAAGTTACCCTGGTATTTTAAAAATGCTCTTGGCAGGATATCTTATCCAATTGTCTTTAACACCTGTGAAAGAACAACCACAAAAGTGTGTTTTGAAACTTTGGTTGGGTTTTATATATTTAGAATATTTAGAAGAAAAGGAGGCTGGTTCTTTAAAAAAATAGACTTGTGAGGAGCTGAATTTTAAAAAAGAGAAGAAAACAAGATTCAGATGTAGAATTTCATGTGTTTTTGCCAACCACATGATTCCTTCCACCATTTTCCAGAGCATAAGAAGGCAACTCATGACCTTCCATCATGCCTTACCATGACGGTCCCCATCAGAGGCTTTATGTGCATGCTCTCATTTTATCTCCAAAACACTGCTAGACATCCATTTCCAAGATAAAGGAACTGAGGCTGGAGAGGTCAGGTTTTCTGCCTATAAGCCATAGAGTGATCAATTCCAGGGACATTGGGAGAAGGGCCCAGGTTTGACATTCCATGTATCTGACTCCAAAGTCTGGTATATTCCACAGTCTTCAGTCAAGTTTGCTGTGGTTGGCTTTAGGTCACCTTTGCCATTCCAAGAAGTGGTCATTCACAAACTGGCTTCAGCAGAATTGATTTTCTGGGAATCAGCCTGCTTCTGCTACGGACAAGCTTAAACCAAGAAAAATTAATAGCATGCCCCCTTGGGCAGGGATGACAGGGTGATAAGAGTCCACAGACTAAGTGAGGACTGTCAGGAAAGCATCGCGTCTGTTTACTCCAAACCCCAGCTACTTGAGAGGCTGAGGCAGGAGAGTCGCTTGAACCCAGCAGGCAGAGGTTGCAGTGACCTGAGATCATACCACGACACTCCAGCCTGGGTGACAGAGCGAGACTCTGTCTCAAAAAAAAAGAAAACCAACCTTAAAGTCAGGTAAAGGAGATAATTAAGTAAATTATAAGTATTTCCTATTGTTGGAATATTATATGTCCATAATTTATAGATGTTATTATCAATAATAAAGATTATAGAAAACTGTTTAGCAAAATATAGAATATATATAGGATGATTACAATTTTCTAAAACATCCTCTCTGTGGAAAAAAGATTGGAATAAAAAATTGTCAAAAAATATTAAGTGATTGTCTTTAGGCTGCAGAAAAATGGGTTTCAAAATATTTTAATTTTTCATTCTATCTTAAAATTTTCCTATAATGAAATATATTACTTTTGGAATGGAAAAAATGCTTTTAAACCCCCAAAGAACTTCATTTTACTTTTTATTCTTGTTTAATCCAGGGTAATGCTTATAAGAATAAAAGAAGTTAAAGATATTTCTGGTTTCATGTTCAGAATTTAAGTATTATTTGGTAGGAACTCTGAGAAAGTGATGCTAAGTTATGTCTTGGCTGCCCTCAGCCACATATACATGAAGCAAACCTCATCACTGGGTCTCCATCCCCTTTCCTTGATCAATATTAGGAAACACTGAGAAGTCTGTTCACCTAAAGATCAATGTTCAATGATGGCAGAATACAGACTCTAGCAATAGGTCTAGCAAAATCTGGTATATTCCACAGCCTTCAGTTTAGTTTGCTGTGGTTGGCCCTAGGTCATCTTGCCATTCCAAGAAGTGGTCATTCACAAACTGGCTTCCGCTGAATTGATTTTCTGGAAATCAGCCTGCTTCTGCTGAGGACAAGCTTAAACCAAAAGATAGGAGACCTCAGGAGGTTAAATTCATAAGCCAATATTTTTAATTAGCCATCCTTCATATATTTAACGAGTCACAAGAGCTAGATTCTGTAAATAATAGTCTTTCAGAGGCCAGATCCATGCTGCATTTTTAGAAAGCCAGAGGCAACCCAGGCAAAAACTTCAATGATATCTTTTACCTGGAGAGAGAACATTTCTCTACAACTGTTAAACCAAAAGCTATACTACACTCACCCACAATAGCTACCGAGTTCCTTGGCAGGGGCCAGTGGTTTCTTTTAGCTGATTCTGAAATTGAAATATTGCATATCTATCATTTAGAAACATGAAATCCAGCAGTTTCCTTAAAGAGACTTTAACCAATATGGAAAAAAATATTAAAAGTTTCCTTATAACCTAACTAGCATTAGGGCCTGCCATGCACCCTGAGTCCTGGGCCAGTTTCTTCAGGGGACATGTGGAGCAAGAAACAGAAACTGTTCTGAAGGAGAGGAAGAAAAAAACAAGTACAAAATTGCCTGTAATACCAAGTAGAATAAAAGAAATAGGATGCAAATTTAGTGAAGAGAAAAATCACCTCTACTTAGGGGCCATATGGGAAGATTTCCAGACATTGAGGCATTTGAATCAGACCTTGACAGGCATAAAATTTCAGTCAGCCACAGGCAGCAGGGAGGGTATAAGATGACATTGATGGAAGAAATAACATTATCAAGCAAAAGAAGATATGAAGAAAAGAACACTTTCCAATCCAAATTTCTAAAAATGCAAGTGGCCGTATGAATGGAGGACATGGGAGTCATGGCCAGGCCTATGACTGGGCTTTGTTTTGCTGGGTATGAACTTGGAGCTCTGTGAACTTTGAGAGGTAGGTAGAGGAGAAAGCTGCTTGGCTGGCAGGGCTCCCAGAACAGACTTTGGGAGTGGAGAAGAAGAGGAATGAGAGCTCTTACTGCTACAGAGATAAGAACTTGGTAGGAAGCAATAAGAGATATTAAAAAGACATCATTGGGGCATTTTGCTTTGTGATATAACTCCCCTCCTCTGTGGATCCACATAAATCGTTGATCAAAGTCTACATTACTAGATAATGTGTTAGACTTGAATTTTGAGAGTGTGTGTGTATGTGTGTGCTAGGGGCAGTGTATGTGTGTATGGGTTGAGGGGTGGTGGGTATGGAGTACATCCTGGAGGTGAGAGTGGGATGAAAACAGAGGCAGCAAGAGGGGTGTAGGCACATTTGGTTAACAGATGTACTTGGAGGTGAAGAAAGGCAACTAGTCACTCATTCATTCTCCACTACTATGTTGTACCAAACATTGCACTAGTGTCGAGATGCAGGGGATCCAAGTCTGACGTGGTCCTGGTCTTCAAAGAGCCTACATTCTTGTTGGGGTGGGGGCAGAGATGAACTAAATAATTTTAAAAATGCATAATTAGGATTGCAGTTAGTGCTATTAAGGAGAAGCCTATATTGCTATGAAAGTTCATAGAGGGATTTGACCTTGTTGGTTAGTTAAGGGGCTATAGAATTGAGTTCTGAAGGACAAATAGAAATGTAGAGTGTAGTGTTTAAGGTAGAGCAAAGAGTAAGTGCAAAGGCCCTGTGGAAAGAAGGAACTCAAGACAGGCCAGCATGTCTGAAGAACAGACAGTGATGAGGAGCATAGAGTCAAGCATCGCTGAAGAGATAGGAAGCAGACCACTACTGGGTGTTGTAAGTCAGGTAAGGGTTTAATTAGGGGTGATAGGATCATTTATATTTAAGAAGGTCACTCTGGCTGCTGTATGGAAAAGGAATGGGAGTATGACAAAAGTAGGTGTACACAAGAAAATCAACTAAGAGGCTGCTGCTCTCCCCAGGCGAAAGATGATGGTAGGGCTATATTTTATCACAAACAAGAAAGCATGACATAGCCTCAGATAAGAGGACTAACCTTCTTTTATATTAAATTGAAAACGTGCAAGAAAATGTCACCTTACACTTTGTGGGAAACTTATTGTTCCTTTCAAGTACAAATATGTGCTTATGTAAGTGACTTTAGCAATAAGAACAGATATATGCTAACACTAGGATGAAAAGACTGTCTCTGAAGAAGTGGAATGCAAAATGTAATATTCATAAGCTTTTGGATATGTCTACATGACAGATGTGTTTCTAAGTGTACTGTATATTTTAGGCAGAATTTTTTTTCCTGGCTGGTTTGTATACAGCACACTGAATGGATAGAGGGAGCAGAGCATTATGTATGAGTTACTTTGTCTTTATATACAAACAATTCACAGATGCACTCCTACTGAAATGCTTCCATTTCACCTTCAATTCATCTTGTATACTCTAATTTTGTTCAAGGAGAAATGAACAAATCACAATGGCATTGGGAGATTATAATATAATTCTATAGATCAAATAGACAAAATGAATAAAGATATGAGAGATTCAAACCACACAATTAACAAGCTTGATTTAACCTTGCACTCAATAAACATGGAATATATATTCTTTTTAAGCTCACATGGAACTATTATATAAACTGACTATGTATGATTACAAGGTATGTTCATTTTCTAATAACAGAATATGTATAATTTTTACACTTTTCTAGATGTATGTTAAATTTCCATAAAATGGCTTGTTTTTATACGTACCTATGCAACAATCTTGCATGTTCTTCACATGTACCCCAAAACCTAAAATGCAGTAAAATATATATTTAAAAAAAAGTCAAACCAAACCAGAGCAAACAAAGATACAGTCTCAAAGAGAGACTCATCAAATTTCAAAGTAATATCACACAAATTTCTCTGACAATAATGCAATTAAATTAAAAATTAATGATAAAAAGTTAAAGCATTTTTTGGAAAGCAAAAAATGCATTTCTAAAGAATTTGTGACTTAAGAAAAAAATCATACAGAAAGCTATCAAATACTCAGAACTCTATACCAATGAAAATAATAATAAAAACTTGTGGAGATGTAACTAAATGAAATGTACAGAATAATATGCATGTATTATAAAACAGAAACACAAAAATGAACGAGATAAGCATTCCATTTAAAAATCTAGAAGAAAGACATTAGAGTAAATGCAAGAAAAGTAGAAGGGAGGGAAAAGCATTGATTAGAAATGATTAACTAAATAAAAATGGAATCCCAGTCAAAGTCCCAGCAATTTATTTTGTGGATATCAATGATCTAACTCTAAGATTTATATGGAGCAGTAAAAGATCCAGAATAGCTAACACATTGTAGTAGAGGTCCAAGCAAATGCAATAAATAAATACTGGGCCAAAGACCTTAACAGACACCTCACCAAAGAAGACACACAGATGACACATAAGCACATGAAAAGATGCATTGTGTTATGTATCATCAGGAAAATGCAAATTGAAACAACAATGAGCCACCCCTATATATCTGTTAGAACGATCAAAATAAGAACACTGACAACATCAAATGCTGGAGAGAATGTGAAGCAACAGGAATGCTCACTAATCAGTTGTGGGAATGCAAAATGGTACAGCCACTTTGGAAGACAGTTCGGTGCTTTCTTATAAAACTAAACATACTCTTACCACACAATTCACCAGTTACGCTCCTTGGTATTTACCTAAAGGAGCTGAAAGCTTATGTCCACACTAATACCTGCATGTGGATGTTTATAGTAGCTTTATTCATAATTACCAAAACTTAGAAGCAACCAAGACGTCCTTCAGTAGGTGAATGGATGAATAAATTGTGGTACATGAAGAGAATGGAATGTTACCCAGCCCTAAAAAGAAATGAGATCTCAAGCCCATGAAAAGGTATGACGGAACCTTAAATGCTTATTATTAAGTGAAAGAAGACAATCTGAAAAGCCTAGATACCCTAGGATTCCAACTACTGGCCGCCTAGAACAGGCAAAATTATGGAAAAAGAAAAAGATCAGTGGTTGCCAGGGGTTGGTGAAAAGGTGAGGGGAGGGTTGAATATGCAGAGCACAGAGAATTTTGAGGGCAGGGAAAATATGCTGTATGATACCATAACATTGGATACATGTCATTGTAGGTTTGTCCAATACATAGAATGAGCAACACCAAGAGTGAACCACAGTGTAAACTATGAACTTTACAATGATGTCCATGTTGGTTCATTAACTGTGCTACTCTGGTGGAGGATGTTGATAACGGGGGAGGCTACCTCTGTGGGGGCACAAACAGTAAGTATATGGACAATCTCTGTATCTTCCTCAATTTTTCTGTGAATCTAAAACTGCTCTAAAAAATAAAAAAACCTGTTTAAAAAATGGGTTTTACTAAAAGACAAAGTAGACAGCCCTCTAGCAGAGTGGATGAAAGAAAAAGCAATCAATAACATTAGAAGTAAAAGGAGGAACATAATTATAAAGACAGTGGAGATTTAAAAAAAATCATAGAATGAGACTAGAAACTCTATGGCAGTATATTTAAAATAAGATATTTGAGAAAATATAAGTTACCAAATTAATTCAAGAAGAAAGAGAAAAACTGAACAAACCAACAACCATTACAGAAGTTAAGATGGTAGCCAAAAATCTCCCCTGAAAAAAGCATGGAAGACCCAGACAGCTATACAATAATTCACCAAGCCTTCATCAAACAGATAGTCCCTATCTTATACAAACTGTTTTGGAGAGTTAAAAAAAAAAAGAGAGAGAGAAATCTATCCAACTCGTTTCATGTAAATATACTACCTCCATTAAAAAGAAGGAAGTATAGCCAATGTATACATGTAAATATAATAACAAAACTAGACAAGAACAAAATAAGCTGAAAAAAAACCCCTTAGAGTCAATTCACCTATGAACATAAATGACAAAATTCAAAGTAAAATGCTAACAAATATAATTCATCAGCATATTAAGAAGCATACATCATGGCCATGACATAGGGTTAATTCCAGAATGCAAAACAGCACATCAGAACAACTTACCAAGGCTATCTGTCTTTTAAATAAACTAATAGAGAAAAAACAGATAATAGATTTTTAAAATGTTGAAATAGCATTTGATCAATTAAACACTCATTCATGATTTTAAAAAAAACAAAAAACTTTTGGCAAGGAATATAAGGGAATTTTCTTAACCCAATAAA
The DNA here is from genome assembly GCA_004027835.1 of Alouatta palliata. NCBI lineage: Eukaryota > Metazoa > Chordata > Mammalia > Primates > Atelidae > Alouatta > Alouatta palliata. The sequence continues at coordinate 5,200 of PVKV010013013.1, read as the reverse complement.
CATTTCTGTCAAAACTTATAGCAAGCATCACATACGATGGTAAAATATCAGATTATTTTCAATTAGAATTGGGAATAAGATAGGAGACCCCTTGTTTCCACTATTATGCAACATTGTAGTAGAGGTCCAAGCAAATGCAGTAGGAGAGAGAGAGAGAGAAAATAAGTTTAAGACTTGGAAAACAAAAGGCAAGACTGCTATTTGCACAAGATATGATTGACTACATAGAAGAATTCTAAAGACCGTAAAGAAAAGCTAATAGGACTAATAAAAATTTCAACAAGGTTACTGGTTCTAAGTATACAGAAATCAATAATATTCCTATATCTCAGCAATAACCAATTAGAAAATGTAATAGGAAAAATAAACAACAGCAGCAATAAATATCTATAATGTAGCAGCAATTACTGTTTTAGAGAGGCAAGAGTTCTTTATGGAGAAAGTTACAAAACATGATTGAAGGGCATAAAAGGAGACCTGACTAATGATCGCGGATGGGAACATACAATATTTACAAGGATGTCTATTCTCCCCAGATCAAGCTATAAATTTAGTGTAATTCCAATAAAAATCTCAATGGATTTTTTTTCATGGGACTTGATAACTTAATTCTAAAATTCATCTGAAAGAGAAAAGGAACAAATGTAGTTTAAACAATTTTAAACTATAATAAAACAGAGGGATTTGCCCCATGAAATAACAAGACATTACAAGGCCATAGTAAAAACCTATAGAAAGTAACATATGTTTGTCATGGACAGGCCTTGTAGTCTCAAAGTTCCTGCTGGATACATTACTACTTAGGAAGAAAGTAGTCCTAGGTGGGCCTTTTCTAAATATGATAAGCTTCTATGGCTTACATGTACCTACTGGGTGAAAACGATTGTATACTTATTTATGACTGATCAGGACAGTGCTCAAGTCAACAGAACTACAGAAGAGTTGGATACAATGAAAGCCAGCCTCCCATGTGGTACTTTGGGGCAATCTAGATTGAAGTGTCAAACTGACCCAGTAATGTCTTCTTTTGGAGGAAGAGTAAGTGCTAGGTAAACAAATAGAAAGTGGGTTAGTTGAGCTCAGGTAGGATCCTTAAAACCCTAAAATATTGTTCTTATTCTCCCTTAGGGCAGCTGTTCATTTCAATATTGGGAGGCAAGATCCTAGGGTGGCTATATAACCGAAGAGACGACTGTCCTTGCTACCCCATGTTCCTGGATCTCCTTGCCAATTATTCACATAGCACTCTGTCTCTTCCTTGCAACCTTAACAAGACTAACAGGAAGATCCAGGTTTGATGGGACCTCATTTGTATATAATTTGGAGGAGGCTTCTTTAAGAAAAATTATACAAAATTACAAATCCAATTAGATATAAATGAAAAAATCACAATAAATTATAAATTTTCTGATATATCTCTATATTTTTTCCTATATATTTTGGTTTCCTACACTTTGTTTACCTCTTCAGATAAGATTTTTGTAATATTGTGTTCTATAGAGGAAAAAGCAAGATAATACAGTGGTTTTTTGATTTACCTTTCTTACAGTTTCTATATCCACTGGTTCATCTTCTGTTCCTGGAAACCCTGCCCTATTCACATAACTCAACCACCCCTTTTCATTTGCGCTCCTTCACTTCACCACATCATCTCCCTTCTTCCAGCCAAACACAGGTATATATAGTTCATCCTTGTAACCTATGGCCTGATAAATTCTGTTAGGAGATTTCTTGGAGAAGTAAAAGTCTTCAAAACAGGAAACATTCATTGATGAAATGACAACTTGTGAAATTATTCCCCACCTAAATTGTCCAATCTTTTTAACCTTAGTGCCTACACCCACTTCTATCAAAGTCCTGGTCATTCATTTGGAAATATCCAGCCCTCAAATACAACTGAAATCTATTGCAAAGTAAAAGTGCAAATCTTGCAAAAGATGTGGAGTTTCATGATCTTGAAAGGGACGTTAGTAAACTGCTAGATCCACATGTAAAGTCATTAATAAAGGAGGACCTCACAGAGTTGGACCAGAAAACAAATGAAAAAGAGAAAATCAATGAGAACAATGTTGACATCAAACTTCAAAAGGAAATAATCTGATTTCAAAGGATTAAGAGAGGACCTTGGGAAAGCTAGATAAACGCCTCCAAAACTTTTGCAAATATGACCCTGCTGCAAAAATCAAATGCACAGTGATGGATAATGAGCCATTTAAAAAATTATGTTCCTCCCCAAAACAACATTTGAGTTATCAGAATTAGCACATACTTGCAATTGTAACCTAATGTGTTAAATATAAGATAAATTCATTTTCATAATTTGTGGTTAAATTTTTTTCCATATAAAGTTCAAGTCTTTTTCTTTCACACTATGGCATCTACGTCTCTATCTTTAATGGATTCACTCTAAGAGGGCCTTTTCTGGTACCAATTATCTTTGGAAAAGAAAGACCTTTTGTATTCATCTCTGTTTTACAAACATGTAATATATTTTAATACCACCGCCCCCCACTGGAAATTGTAAAAAATACAGACTCTTGGGTTCCTCTGTCATACCAATTTTGAATCTCCACGTGGAGAATGGGAACTAGGAGCTAAAAAGAAATTCCATATTTTAATTTACTAATTATTTTTACTACGACTTTTTTTTTTTTAGAGGTGCAGTCTCACTATGTTGCCTAGGCTGGACTTAAACTCCTGGGATCAAGGGATCTTCCGGCCCCAGTCTCTCCAGGAGCTGGGACTACAGGTATATGCTACCACATCCTGCTAACCTCCCTATTTTTAACACTCATCATCAGCAATCTTTGTGATAATCAGGCAAGTGTAGTGATAACCACTTTAACTCATCCAAAGCTTTCTCTCTTTACAGTAACCTTAAGAAATCTTCTTTAACCTTGTCAGCTGGTTTTGAGGTAGGAGGCGGGACTCCGGCACCGCACCAAATTGAGCACTAGACTAAACAGGGAGGAGATGGAAGCCGCTTTCCATCAGATACGCCTACCAGTGTGTCAGTTCATCATCGCCATGGCAACACCCTGGAGTTACCAGCCCTTTCCAGGGCAATGACCCCATGAGCCAAAAGTTACTACCCCTCTCCTAGAAATGACTGCATAAACTGCTTCTTAATCCCCATGTTATTAAAATTGGGAATAAATGTGAGTATAAATGTGACTCAAAGCTGGCCTGAGTTTGTGCTTTCGGCCTCCGGGGTAGCCTACTCTACAGGAGCAGTCAGGGCTGTGACACCACCAGAGCTGTAACAAGGTCTTTTCAATAAAGCTGTTTTCTTCTACCTCCGGGTTGCCCTTGAATTCTTTCCTGGGCAAAGCCTAGGCCTTTCCTGGGCAAAGGACTCTGGCTGCTTAACCCCACTTTGGGGCTTGCCTACCTTGCATCAGTTTGTACTCACTGGACTCATTTCTTTATCCTTTTATTTTTTTACATGCTCTCCTTCCTAGATCAGTGTCTTATTTATACAGGTTCTTGAACCTTTATGTAGTCTTTAGAATTTTATAACCTGCTCCTGCATATTCACATTGTCTTATTTTCTTAACATTTCAAAACACCTCTGAACACATCAGAACTTTTTTTCTCTCCTTTAAAATCGAGTCTGAATAACTCACCTTGTGTTCATTTTTTTCCACATTCCCTCAGCCTGCATTCTCTTGAGTCCATTTTGCTCATATTCATCTGGACATTAGACTACTTTGCAAATATTATCATTTCTGCCTATTCTTTCTGTACGGCCTGATTGTCAGCTCCTGGAAGACAAATACCCATCTTCCATTTTGTCTGGATTTCCCCCACTGAGCCTAAAAGATTGATTTAACACTGACTAGTGTGCTGTGTGTTTCACACAGTGGGTGCTTAATAAATATTTTAAAACAGTATTAAAATATTGAATATATTTGACAGCAGTGCTGCTCCTCACCATTTCAAACGCCAACACTTTCTAGGTCCCTTTTCTGCCTAGCAACCATTTCCCAGCATAACTACATGACCCCAGACGTTTCAGGAAAGCTGGGGTTCTTTTCTGATCCATCTTTCTTTGCCCCAGTTATGGAAATATTGTTTACATTTTTCCCCTGAGGAGTATCTTATTGGTACTCAAAGACCCTACCGTGAAACCTGAAGTTGCTTTTTCTCCTTGGTAACTGGGGGAGAGGGAAGGACAGCAGGGATAGAGAAGGTTTTATTTCCTATTACTTCAGTTTTCACCCCAGATCGTTTACAATAAGATAGAGTGCCCCATGAGTATTTTCATACCTGTAAGAATGTTTTTCATTCTTTGCATCTGAAGAGTGCTAAGGATTTTAGGCAAGAGGTTTCAGTATTTTAGCTAAGATATTGTTTTCTCATGAGCTTTATTCAACACCTTATTTTCTTCCTGATCTTCTATAGTCAGTCAGGCAACATTTCTCTAATAACATCATTTTTCCTATTAATCATTATTTCGTGCCTGTGAAAAATAAGCTTACACTTAATGTATGAATCTAGCATGGTAATGTACCCAAAAGCTTCTCTTCTTGGGTAGGGAATTCTGTTTTGCAAAGCACTTTGCCATCTATTTGTTAGCTTATTTAATCCTCACAACAACTTTGCTAGGTGGACAGAACAAGAGTCATTATCTCCAGGATAAGGAAAAGGAAACTCAGAGACGTTAAGTGACTTATCCAAGGTGATACAGCACGGATAGACGCATACTGAAAACCCGTACTTCTGACTCCACAGCCAGTCAGTCCCACACAGCTCAACTTTACATAACAGGCCCCGGTTATGTCAGTAGAGAGAAGGCTGCTAGGAAGCAGCAGCAGGGTGACAAATGGGTAGGTGGGGAGCGGCGGTGGGGCGGGGAGCACTGCGCGAAGAGCACTCACCGCAGGCGCAAACCACTGTGCAAGCGCCGGCTTGCTCCGGAAGGTAGGAGAAAGAGGCGGAGCTCTTTGTTAACGCCGTCCCCTACCTCTGTTATCGCGCAGGCGCACTTCCTGAAGCTGGAGGTCAAAGGGACTCAGAATCGCGCAGGCGCCATTGCGCCTTGGGTTGGCAAGATGTCGTTCCCGAAGTATAAACCGTCGCGCCTGGCCACTCTGCCCCAGACCCTCGACCCAGCCGAATATGACATATCTCTGGAAACCCGGCGGGCGCAAGCCGAGCGGTTGGCCATTAGAGCCCGGCTGAAACGAGAATACCTGCT